>RJWH01008541.1:14250-29769 GCA_004363575.1 Solenodon paradoxus
TGTCCTGGGGGCTGTGAGCTGGGGGCTGTGTCCTGGGGGCTGTGAGCTGGGGCCTGTGACCTGGAGGCTGTGAATTGGGGCCTGTGTTCTGGGGGCTGTGATGTGGGGGCTGCGTCCTGGGGCCTGTGTCCTGGGGGCTGTGAGCTGGGGGCTATGTCCTGGGGCCTGTGTCCTGGGGGCTGCGTCCTGGGGGCTGCGTTCTGGGGCTGTGAGCTGGGGGTTGTGTCCAGCATGGGGGTGGGAGGGGAGAGGTTCCGGGCCGCAGAACCCTGGTCATGCAGACTATACTTGGGGTCACAGGAAGGGTCTGTGTGTGCTACCACACTGCCCAGCTCTAAGGTCACCTCTCCATTCTTCTCCTGGCCTACTGCCATTGTTGGCTGTCTCCTCTGCTTTCCATTCCTCCTTGAACTCTTTCCTTCCCTTCTCTCTTCCTTTCTCCTTCTCCCACCTTCCTTATTTCCTGGACCCCATCTCAACTACCGCTTCTCATTGTGCCCATTATTTCTCTCTCTGCTTCTCTCCCACCCTCTCCCTCTTTCCTCTCTCCTCTGGTCTCTACGCCCCATCTCCTCCCTGTGGCCCCGCCCTCCTCCCTGTGGCCCCGCCCTCCTCCCTGTGGCCCCGCCCTCCTCCCTGTGGCCCCGCCCTCCTCCCTGTGGCCCCGCCCTCCTCCCTGTGGCCCCGCCCTCCTCCCTGTGGCCCCGCCCTCCTCCCTGTGGCCCCGCCCTCCTCCCTGTGGTCCCGCCCTCCTCTCTGTGCCCATCCTCCTCCCAGTTCGTGGTGGTCGTGAGTGTCATCAACTTCAAGCCGCTCACCTACGATGACTACATCTTCCCCCTCTGGGCCAACTGGGTCGGGTGGGGCGTCGCACTGTCCTCCATGGCTCTGGTGCCTGCCTACGTCGTCTACAAGTTCCTCAGCCTGCGGGGCTCCCTCCGCGAGGTGAGCTGCGGGGTATGGGGGGCATCCCAAATCATCCTTGCTGGGTGTGGGAGGGGACAGGACACAGACACTTGAGTCAGACAGACCCACCACACTGGCCAAGTTATTTACCTCCAGAGCCTGTTTCCACATTTGCAACCTGGGGATAATCCTACTTACCTTGAAAGGAAAAGGGGAGGACTTAGCTCAGTGCCTGACACATGGGAGGCCCTCACACATGTCACCTGTGATTATGTCTCATGTCCTACTTAGTCTTGCGGTCATGTGTGTGGGAGGTGACACTCAGCCCTGGAGGCCTCTAAGGATGTGCTAGGTCTCTGAACTGGGTTTGCTCCCTGTCCCCTCCCAAGGTTCTCTATGTCCCTGGATGTCCCAAGCTCGCTGTCACCTTGTCATCTTGGCCTTTTCTTGCCTCTTCCTGCGCCTGACCGCTAGTCAGCCCAGACCAGAGATTTCCAGTGCGCCCATGTGCACTGCATTTACATATACACAGTGCCCTTCACTCTGAAGTCATGGCTTTCTGTCCTTTTGTTGTTAAGATGCCCTTTCTTCTAGAAATGAGAATGCCAGTCTTTTCCTCAGGTCCTTACTTTGCAAAATGATGCTTTCATCCAATGTGCTCCCGTCTCAGCTCATTATGAGAATCCCGAGGAACACAGGGTTCTGGGCACAAAATGGAACTTCCTGCCCAGGAGCTCACAGACAAGTGAGGGAACAGAGGGACAAATGAGGGTGTCAGGGAGTGAACCAGATGCAGGGAAGGAGGCCTCAGCTGGGCAGTTTCCAGCCCACATCTCAATTTGTTGAGATGTGTTTCCTGTCCCTGAACCCATCTGGGTCACAGGAGGCCGTGTTCTGTGAGCTCATCCTGAGCCAGCCCCTATTTCTTCACACCTCCATCTAGTGATCAGCTATTGACTCTGAAAACCCAGGGCTCCTCTGGCCCCCAGGCAGAGCCGGGTCCCATCTTTCCAGGTCTCCTTGTGAGTGTTCCTCTGCACACTTATTCCAGCCACGGCCTGGGTATTCATTTGCTCCATGCCAGTCCCTTCCACGAGCTCTGAGACTGTGTGGGTCTCCCTCCACTCTGTGTCCCCAGGGCCCAGCCCAGTGTCTGATCCCCATTGGGCACTCATACACCTTCAGCGGAGGGATGACTCAGCGTGAACCCAGCAGGCTCACAGTCAGGGGTGCAGCGTGTCTCTCAGTCTCACACGCCGGTCATGTGGGACTTCAGGGTCCCACAGCAGATGCCCCCAGATAGGAATCCTGGAGGGTGTCTTTGGGCCCAGCTGAGGCCTGCCCTCCTTCTCCTCAGAGACTGGCCTATGGCATCACGCCGGAGAAAGAGCACCACCTAGTCGCCCAGCGGGACGTCAGGCAGTTCCAGGTAGGCTGGGTCTAGACTTTCAGGTGGGGGGGTGCTTTGGGCCGGCCCAGCGGCTGCCTGGTGCGCACGCACCACCACTCACCACTCACCAGGAAACTGGGCGGGGCGTGGGCTGCAGCCCTGCGGACTTGCTGCCAGGGGCGCAGACCTTCCACTGGCTTCCACCTGCTCCCCTGCTCCCCTGCTCCTTGGTCCAGGGTTGCCAAATGCCCAAGCTTTCCTAAACTCTCTTCTACCGTGAGTTGTCACCATGGAACGTCACCACACTAGGCTGAGGATTTCTTATCTTAGAAGAAGTGCTGCAGGTCCCTAGGGACCTAAGTCAACCCCTCTCCCCTTGAAAATCCTCAGGCAGGGCACAGTGGGGTTCGAACTGACTGTGTGACCTTGGGAAGGCGCCTTTGCCCTTCGTAGGCTTCTGTGACAATGAGGGGAGCAGTCTGCATGTTCTCCGGGTCTTGGAGTGGAAGGTGTGTGTCCTCTGCCGCCCCATCCCGCTGACCCTCGTCTTTGTGGCCTACGCCCACCCCCGGACTGTCATAAAGGCCTGACTGTCTCTCTCTGCAGCTGCAGCACTGGCTGGCCATCTGAACCTGGCTCCGAGGAAGGAGCCTCCGGGCAGCGTCCAAGTCAAAGGCATCCGCTTTGCTGCCACCCTGACACTGACTGGAGACCCCTCTCCCAAGGTGTCACGCCCTCCCCTCTTCCTCTTTTCCCAGTTATAAATGACTTCGTGATCTGGTTTTTAGTCACCCTCTGTTCATCTGGCCTGGGGGCTGTGAGCTTGGAAGGTACAGCTCGAGGGAGAAGAGGAGAGAAGGAAACAGGGACGATGACTTCTGTGGAACCTCTTTTATTTGGGGAGCCCTGCTTGGGCAGAATTCCCCACCATGTTTGCATGTCCTTTGGGCCACAGACAAGATGCTCGGTCCACCCAGTTAGAGAGAGGATGTTGCTTTGAGTAAGACACCGTAAAACCAAATCACAAACGGAAAGCCCAGCTGTGTTTGGGGTGCGGAACATGGGTCTCCCCACACTGCCCATTCAGCGCTCTCCGGCCCGAAGCTGAGTCACAGCTGGGGTTTGCTTGCTTCTGGAATGAGTTCTGTCGAGAGAGGCTTTGGAAAAGCGTGAGCAAAAACGTCATATGTTTCACTCTGACTCCCCTGAGTTTGACGTGGGTGTGTTGTGGAAGATTCTGGTTTCTGGTGGTCAGATGGTCAGAGCATGGGTGTCACAGGACAGAAGGCAGATGGGCCACGGGGAGCAGGGTCTACAGAAGGCCTGTCTCCCTCGGGCAGGGACATGGGAGCCAGAAACCCAGCTGTGGCTTCTGAGACTTCTCGGGGTCAGGACACCAGCAAGGCCAGATGTGTGTCCCCACCTCGGAGTCTCTGCTGTCCTCAGGGGCAGGAGCGCTGTGTGTTCATGCCTACAAAGCCTTTCCCTAGAAATCCCACCCAGCCCAGAACCACGGGTCGCCAGTGGCAGGGAGTGGGCCCTGACAGCTCCCTTTGCCTGTCTTCATGGACTAGATTTGGCACCTTGGAGGGTAGGGTGGGACCAATCACATAGTAACCTGGTCACTCAAGTCGAGGGGAATCCATGGAACAGGTGGTGGTTTTAGAGAATTTCCAGATTGACTTCTGACACAGTGTGCCAGTGCTGCCCCCTGGTGGTGGTGCTTCATTGCTGCTCCTTGGGAGAAAGGATGGCGCTTGGTAAGCTGGTGGCCGCATCCACTTGGGGTTCTGCGTATGGTTGAAGATCTAGACTCGTGGATTTTCATTCTGACTGTGGGGTCTGCTACTGCACCATTTTGGGCCCCAAAAATCAGAACAGGCCACTCCACGTGCACTGCGAGTGTAAGGAGACACATTCAGAAGGTGTTTTGCTTAAGCTAGGTTGTCCCCGTGTCCGATCGATGTGGCGACAGATTGATCTCTCCGTCCGTGGAGGACAGACAGCTATGTGGGGGCCCTCTGGGGGTCTGAGGGAGTCAGGGTCCTTAAGTCAACCTTTAGAGAAAAAGGGGGAATTCTGAAAACTTTTGCTCTTTCTCTATTAAAAAGCGCAGCTCAAGTCAAAGACAGCCCAGGTGACAGGGATCTCAGACACCTGTGAAAGGTGGGGCTGGGAGATGAGACAGCAGCTTGTCATGGATGGCAGCTGTCCTCATAAGTGACTTTAGATTCGCCCCAAAGAGTAACTCCTCCCTCAGTGTGACTGATTTATCAGCGACTCTTACTCACGTCCCCCCATCCACCCTGTAAGGACAGGACAGCTGGCTTCTGTCTCCCTGTGTCCCAGTTGAGGAAAGCAAGGCCCCACATTTCAGTCGGTCTTGCTCCAGGTTTCCCAGCTGCTCAAGGGTCCTTGTGGGACCCTCAAGTCACCTCCCCTGACTCTCAGCCCAGAGCAAGTGGACATTCCCTGCGCACTACGCCCCGCCCCGCCCAGGGCTGCCGTGAAAGAGAAACAGAAATCCCACCAGATGACAAGGGAGTGTTTCTTAGCTAAAAACTATGTGTTGGACGAAAGGAAGAGGGACGAGGATGTCATGTATCCTCTTCCAGCTGGTTGCTAGAGAGGACTTTATTTAGCTGCTCCCTTCAGATGAAAACCCTCTTTGAAACCGTGGGAGGTGAAAGCTGAATCTACTGGCCGGAGGGCGAGCAAACCGCCAGAGCCCGCGTGTCCCGGAGCGGACCTCCCTCTCTGCTCCCTCAGGCTCTGGCCCGGGGAAGTGGTGCTCCCGGAACCAATGGTGCTGCTTGGCGGTGGTGGCTCCCGAGTCGCAGGGTGGGGACACCCGGCTCCCAGGCCAGGGCCCCTGGGGCTGGGGGTCCCCAGGAAGCCCTCGGGAGTTCTCAAGGAGGTGCTGGGAAACCCGCTGTGCTCACCTCCCACCCACACTTGGAGGAGAAGAAACGTTTGACTTCTTTTTTGCTGCCTCTTGTTGCTCGCATGAGGTGCTCCTGTGTACTGTATAGGACACTTTGGATATTTTACCAGATTCTTAAAGAACTCTTATTTTTCCATGAAATGTAAGCTATCTGTTGAAGACCATTGCGTTAACCTGTACTCAGTGTCTAGTGATGGGGCTCGTCTTCATTCTAGACGCCACCGAGACAAAGGAAAACAACTCTTGCCAAATATAAAAGTCCCCCAAAGCTGCCTTAATTCTCAGAGGGGCTCCCGCCCAGGTGGGAACCGGTTCCGTCCCATCTATACGGTTAGGTTATGCGGGATGAAGCATTCTTTTTACCAAAGAGTCATCCCTTAGTAAAGAAGCCCACTGAGCTCATTTCATGTGTTTGTTTGATTCCCTTGAGAACCACAGACCGGAGAACAGAGAGGGTTGTGGGGCGGTGCAAACAGCGCAGCGGTTAGCGCTGACTGACCGGGTCTGCAGCTCAGTGACCGGGCTGGCCTTCCGAGTGCTTTACCTGCAAAGGTGACGGTTGGACCAGGCATTCAGAGGTGCCGTCCAGGTGAAAAACGTCTCATGCTAGATGTGCCGTGGAGGAAGCGCTGTGTTTACCGTAGGACTTTAAACAATGATCGGTGGCCAGTCGCAGGCATGTCGTTTCTGGCAGCTGGCACTGAGATTTGCTAGGCATTCAGCAATTCCTCCCTCCCCACTATTTCTGTCACGGGCGCCAGAAACACTTGATCTTTTACAAAATAAGCCAACCCCGTTGTTTCGAGGATTTCGAGGGCGACACATTGTCATGCCCCGCGAGTCCCAGGAGCACAGCTCTGGGTACACGGCACAGCTCTTGCTGCCATTTGTCAAAGTCGCCGAAACACTGGCGAGCGCCAGCTGCTCTGGGTGCCCGCCCTCATCCCTGTTCCTCCACGTCGGTGTAAGTGAGGCTGCTGTGGTGCACTCTCTGTGTCGTGGACTGTGCCTGTGTCCTGCAGATTTCTGTGTCTGGTGCAGACTTCTCTGAACAGCTGTCTATTCATGGGAACAATAAATGTACAGACTAATAAAGGCTGTTTCTTGTGCCACGTACCTGGTGGTGGAGTTCTTTCTGTCACGCTGGTAAAAGGCTATGAATGATGTCAGGCAAGTGCCTCCAGCTGGTGACAAAGAGCTTCTGGCCACAGTGAACCACCTTTCATGCAAATCATTGTCACCTGTGGAACAGGAGACCCGGGGGGAGTGACCGCTCTAATCCTACTCTAGGATGGACATCTTTCTATTTCAATGGAAAATAGGGAACGGGTGACCCCAGGTTAGTTATCTAATTTAGCTTTTTCATCTAGGACTGAATTTCAAGAGGGTCAAGCTGCAGTTGAATTGGACACAGAATTTTGTGCACACGTATGTTTCTGGGTAAAGAATACATGAACCTTTAGACCCTTAGTACTGAGTACTTGCATTTGGGGGGAAGGTGTGAACTCACTTTATTGTTTTCCATACAAGTCAGCAAGTAGACAGTGAACCCATTATCAAAGAGGCATCGACAAGTCATTCAGTCTATGTCTTCAAATGTGGAAAAGCTGTCAGGGAGTTGGGGGTGGACCCAAAGGGTGGAGAGGTGCTTCTGTGTCCTTCCAGCAAGCCAGTGATAGGCAGTCCATGGACACAGCTTGCAAGCAGATTGGAGGGAGTGAGCTCCCCGGCACTGGAGGTATGCAAGCAGGCACCAGGAAGTGTCCCTGGCGGAGGTTGTAGAAGGCGACAGGTGTCAGGTAGGGATCGGGGAGGAGGCTGCATAACCTCTAAGGCCCTTTCTAGGATGGCCCTAAGCCCAGGCTTGTGCAGTAGCTTTTTGAGACATGCAAATGCATTTAGGCCAAAGGCCCTGGTGGTGGCAGGGGGTGATATGGCCTGTTTAGTGGGGTTGTGCAGACATCTCAGGGAGGCTGTTTTCATTCTGATCATTTGTTTAAACTCCAGAAATGGAGTTAGGTTTTCTTATAATTAATCACACAAGACAGTTATTCCCGCATTCCCCGCATGGTGCTCTGCTGATGTTTAATGAGAGCATTGCCCTGTGGAAGGGGGGAGGGAGGCTGGGTCAGAGAGGAAGGGCGCCTCTCTGGGGGCCCTGGGGGGTGTGGTAACCCTGCTGCCACCCTGTCCCCTAGGCTGACGGATGTGGGAGGTAACACTTCAAAGGTGTCCCTTTGAACAACTGGTGGGCTTTTGAATTCCCTCAAATTTAATCACACCCCTGTCTTACCGTTGAAGATTGCTTCATTTTTATTTCCTTCCAAAAGGCACTGGTAGGTGTCGTTACTCTAGACTGCAATTCATTCATCTGTACAATGGAGCAGGAAAGATGAAAACTGTGTTCAAACTTCAGAACAGTCTGGAATTAAATTTTTGTTTGGATGAGTTTGTGTTTGCTTTTCTGGGAGAGAGAATCCAGACATTCATCAGATGCCCAGACAGTACCTTGGGGAGTCTCTCTCTCCTGATGACAAATGGCATCAGCCCTCCACCCCCAATTAAATTAGGGTGACCACAGAGCTTATTCCTAAATCTTCTCCATCACCCTGCCTTATGTTGACTTAGCATTTTCCTCCATCTCACATGGAAAATCTGTTTTCCTGACGATTCTGCGAGATAGGCAGCAGGAAGAAGGACAGACGAGACTGAGGATCGGGTTTGAGAAGTGACCACCGAAGCACAGCACCTGTGAGCCACTCATTACACTTGGTGCCCCAGGAGCTGGGGGGCCACATGGGTGCCCCAGAGCTGCGGGACAGGACGGCGGGGCTCAGAGGACGTGGCATCAGGTAGACTTGTTGCCGGGGACTGTGCAGATGGCCTTGTCCTGCGGCCTCGAACAGACAGTCAAGATAGGTCTGCAGGGTCCGTGTGACAGAAGTCAGGGCTGTGGAGTTTGGGACACGCAGTGCCCACTGGAGACCAGCTCTGATGTGACCACTGAGTCACACTGGAAAAGTCATCATGGAACCATGGTCTCCCCATCAGTCAGATGAGAGGGTTGGTCCTTTCTGCTCTGGAGTCTGCGAGATATTCTCAGGGCGCGGCGTTCTAATCACACGAAGGTGCCTGGTCTCCGTGCAGACCTGGGGGAGGTGGAATATGACCGCTTTCCATTCACCCTGCAGGGTCAAGGCAGGGGTCAGCAGAAGAGTCTGCCAGGACTCCTCGCAGCTATGCCAGCCTGCTGTTGGTCAGGAAAGCTTTATTTGCAAAACAGCGGGTGAGCTGAGTTGACCCCGGTCTGCGGTTGGCTCTGGTGTCGTGGAAAGAACGGAGGGTTTGGCGTTAGTCCACCTTGAGCCCCGGCTCCACCCCCGCTGCTGTGGATCTCGGACACGTGACGGCAAATCTCAGAGGCTTTCTCATTTCCGAAGGTGGGAGAAAGCCCGCCAGCAGGAGTTACCGGGGGCATCCAGCACGCCGACGGGCAGCCCGTGTGGACCGCCGGGCCTGCGCCCAAACCCGG
The DNA here is from genome assembly GCA_004363575.1 of Solenodon paradoxus. Taxonomy (NCBI): domain Eukaryota; kingdom Metazoa; phylum Chordata; class Mammalia; order Eulipotyphla; family Solenodontidae; genus Solenodon; species Solenodon paradoxus. The sequence continues at coordinate 23,023 of RJWH01008541.1, forward strand.
GTTCCAACACGCAGCCGGGAGAACACAGGCCCTGGTGCCCCTTGGCCTCCATTCATCATCTCTACCTGGGCATGACCATGGTGACCCCTGATGGTGGGTGGGAAGGACTGAATGTTAATAATTGAATTCAGAATAGTGTTCGCTTACACAGCCTGCTGTTGTATGTGGATTCTTATCAGCTACATGATGAATGTCTGTTTCCTCTCCCGCCTCTGCCCACTTCAAAGCCTGCCACATTCTCATGTAGTCGCAACAGTGTCTCTGCTCCCCTGTCCCCTCCCCTGGACTAAGGTTTGAACTTGGCTCTGGGTGGCTGAACCCGAGTGTCCCAGGCCCCGCTGCAGGTGGCACCCAGCAGGGAGCTCCAGCCTCCACGGGTCTCACAGGCAGCCACCACCTCCTGCAGGCCCAGCGCCCTGCCGTCCACTCCATTAGACAGCTGGCAGGCAGATGCTCCCCAGCGGGACCACATCTCAGGCAGGCCCTAAGTGCAACTGAGCCCCAGAGGTGGAGGGGACAGAAGCACAGTGACTAGAGATTTCCTAAAAGAATCGGCACCTACATGATTTCTGGGTCCTGCTTGTCAGCGACTGGCTGTGTCCACCTCGGGCCTGGAGGGGCCTGATCAGGGAATGAAGGTGCAGTCGGGCTGCAGGAAACTGAAGGAGGCCACCTCTGTCCCCAGAGCAGCCCCACAAGAGCCATGGCCTGGACATACCCAGGAGAACCATGGTTTCTGCAGCAAAGGATGGTTGCTACACGAGGGGACAGTCCCCAACCTCCCCACAGCTTCAAGCTCCTGTCTTGAGTCCCCACCTAGGACAGGAAGATGGGTCAGAAGGCAGAGGCCGCAGCAAGCCCCACCCCTGGCCACAGCAAGGCTGTTACAGACTTGAAGGTCACAGTCAACCCGACACGGGGCACCTGCCTGCTGCCTGCCCCCAGCACACTCCCAGGTCCCCGCTAAGCTCCTGCTCTTGTGCCACCACCTCTCACGCTCCCCTTGTACTTGCCATCCACCCGGGGCCCATCTCTGGTCACTGAGAGTGAGAATGTCTGCTCAAAGGAGAGGGCGTGGCCGGAATTGGAGGCAAACCCACTTCAGAGATGAGGAAGAGCATTGCAACTAACCCTGACGTCCAAAAGAGCTGCAGGGTTCCAGCAGGAGGGTCAGAGCCAAGCTCCCAGAATTCTCAGCCAGGAAGTTACATTTATGGAGCCCCCACTGGTGTTTCAGAGCCCGAGGGAAATGTGGCGAAGGGTGTGCCTGTCTCTATTGCAAGAGAGAATGGGGCATCCAGGCTGGGAGCCATGGACTCCCAGGAGGAGACCTTAGGAGGAGCACCCTGGACACAGCCAATAGGCTGCGGGACATTTAACTCGCAGACTCATTCCTTTATCCTCTCAGTTATGGCTCCTAATGCTTTACCAGTGTCAACTCACTGACTCCTCCGAATAGCCTCTGAGGCAGTGATATTAGCCCCATTGACAAGCAGGGGAAACTGAGACACAGAGAGAGGAAATAATTTAGTAGCTGGTGAAACAGAGTTGAACTCAGTTAAGTCTGTCTCCAGCCTGTGTTTTTAACCATGGCCGATGCAGGGGCATATCTCTCCTTCTGACATCCTCTTCAGTTTCAATATGCAGAAAAATAAATATATTTATGTGCATGTATGTAAGTTTTGCATGTCTATTTAATTTGTATGCATAATTTACATATGCACACACATATACTTAAATGTGTGTGCGTCTACAATATGCGAGTAAGGAAATGACGTGCAAGAACTCATCTTGAACAGAAGTCTGTCTCCCAGAGAAAACACCTATGCTGACTTTTTCCAAACACCCCAGCAGGAGGATTTCTAGCTTCCTGCTCCATCATCTGTAGCATGTGGTTGTCATGATCATGAAAGAAAAGTGGCTAATCACCTGCTCACCTGCAGCTATCTCGCCCACCTTTCAGGCAGAAAGAAGGAAAACAATGAGGGCAAACAGCTATCTGTGTCCCTTCACTCGGGAGAAAAGTAGATGGTTTTCCTAGGGCCCCGCCCCATGTCAGCCTGCGTCTCCTGGGCTAGAAGCACATCAGCTCGCCATCTCCTGCTGTAAAGGAATTGCGGGGTGGGGGGAGCAATAGGAATTTGTAAAGGGACCATGGCTGCCCTACACAGAATCAAGTTTCTCTTAGGAAGAGAAGGGCATTGGGAGGATGACACGGTGACTGTCTCCCTCCCCACGCTTCTCACCCTGGATTCCACACGGTGTAGGAATAAAGGGGCCTGAGGACAGTACTGTGGACTGAGCAAAGGGCTTCTCTGTTCTAAACAATGAGACCAATTACCTTCTTGGGCTCCAGTTACGGGGACTCAGCATGAGGACAGACAGATTTGGGGGTGGCATTCGAAGAGGCACTGGAGGCTGGCTGAGTGGGTGGGCCTGTCTGCTGAGCAGAGCGCTTCTGCCCCTCCAAGTTCCATAACCCTTCTGTCCTGACAGCTTCCTAGCAGCTGAGGCGGATTCAAATAGAGCAGGGACACTGTGGCCACCAGGAGGCGCCAACACACACACACACTCCTGCAGCCTGAGCCCCCTCAGGAGGACTAGAGGACTCTGTTCTCTGGGCCCAGCTGCACCCTCCGCACTTCCTTGAACCAGGGGAGTGAAGAGCAGGTCCGGTCTAAATGAAAAGACCCATTTGACTTCGTATTGTATCTTGGATGGATTCACTCACTGATCAGAATCAGACGTAGTCCTCAGTGGGACAGGAAAAAGTACTAGAAAATACGAAAGAATAACCCTGTCCTCTGTTGGGGAGACAGACGGTGTGTTGAAAAGGAAACACTGATTGAGCACCCACTGCATGCTGATTCAAGTCCCACAGGGGCTTTCCCTTGTCATCAATGTCAATTCAAGCTTCTCGGCCTCCCCATCCTCACCCCAGCCCAACTCTCTGCCCCAGCCACCTCTCCTCACTGCAGACATGTCCCCATCCTCTAGCACCCCATCCTCTAGCAGCCACATTCCTGGGGCTTTCCTCACCTCTTTTGAAACTGGCTAACTCTTATCAGTCGCCCAAGGCATCATTCTCTAGAAAAAGCCTTTCTCACCTACCCTGTCACCGCACTTTGTTGGAGGAATCTTTCAGGGACCAGCAATTCTGGAGACAGGAGACATTTTTGTATTTTCAGGGTTTGAACAAGTACCTGGCATGTGATCGGCTCTTGGCAGAAAGTTGTTTATAGAGGTGAACAGATGAGGCCATTTCACGCCTGGCCGAGAAATCACACACAGAACCCGCCCCCCCCCCCCCCCCCCCCCCCCCCCCCCCCCCGCCCACCCGCCAGGGAGGACAGGGAGGGGTCCCATCCCCAGGGCATGAGGATAGTGAGAGTGGGCATCATACAGCATGGGGAGCGCGTGTATCTGCAGGAACCTGCAGGGGTGCATGTACGGGCTATGGAGAAGCAGCAAAACTCAGACGATGAGGGCCTTCCTATGTGGAATCGAGATGGAACTTTCTCTAGGGGGCAATGGGGAGCCACTGAAGTGTTTGCTTCGGAGAGTGATGCGATTGTACCTGGGTGAGTGAGTGCTGTGTAACAAACACCCCTAAACTTCAAACAATAACCATGTCTTTGGCTCATGAATCCATAGGTGACCTAGGATAGTCAGGTTCAGCTCATCTTGACCTGGTTCTGTTCATGTAGCTGCAGCTACGGGTCAGCGCGGGGTCAGCTGGTCTGATCTTAGTTTCATCTGGACTGGCTCCCCTCCATGTTGTGGCTCAGTCCCAGTGGGTTAACCCAGCCTTGTTCATATGACAGGTGCAAGAGAGTGAGTGGACAGGTGCAAGACCTCCTGAGATCTGAGCTGAGAACTGGCACCCATTCCTTCTCCATATTTTATTATCAAAGCAAACCAAAAGGCCACCCCAGACATTTAATGAGTGGCGCTGCAAAGTCACGTGACGAAGGGTGTGCATGCAGAGGAGAAGATAACTGGCCCCAGCAGCAGGGAGACTGCTCAGGAATGTTAGATGACACAAGTGAGAAGCAAAAGGTAGGTCCTTTGCAGAAAGATCCTTGTGAGTGGAGATTCCTGAGCACTTCTGAGGTGCCAGGAACTGCACTTTTCTGTCTTGGGGGCTGGGGAGGCCACCTGGGTCAGAAAACTTATTCAATGTCAGTGTGAAGGAGGAATATGATTTAGAAAGCTCTCATCCAAGCAGCCTCTGCATGATTAGGATTCCAGAGGCTGCAAAAGCCAAAGGGCCAGTCTGAATGTTGTCCCCGGATGTGCTGGTTCAGGCATAGTCACCACAATTTAGGGACATTGCTGGGCGTCCTTTCCTGGAGTCGTCCCAGCTTCATCCCTGATGCGGGTGTGGCTATATGGACACTTCCCACAAGAGGGCAGCAAAGATTCATTAGCCAAATGGGCGCTCTTGACAGATTAGGCGGAATGGAGTCAGATGAGGATGAGCCCAGACAAGGATTTATTGTTTTTAGCCAATGTCCTAGGCAGGAAGTGAAGTTTGCTTTGCACTGAAAGATTCCAGCTCTGGGGCCAGACTGCTTGGTGGCCAGCGACGGCTTCACGGGTGTGAGACAGATGCCATTACACAGGACCCCGCTACTCGAAGGGCTCCACGGTCCACAGTTGCTTTGATGCTCTGCTACCATTATCTGGATATTCTTAACATTTTGCAAAATTAGGGGTGATTTTTATTTTGCCCAGACAAATTATGCAAGTTGCACGTTTTCATATTGCATAACGCCAGTTGGGTTTTCTTGTTCACTTTCTGGGGTTGCTAGCAAATATTCACCTTGGGGCTCTGCGTTGATTGTTAGATGTCACATGCAAGTGCTTTGTTAAGACAACACATCATAAATATCCAATAACTTTCAGTTACTATTATTAGAAGGTTCAAAGTTTTAACCAACAGATCACGGAAGGCTGACGGCCACTTCCACCCTGGAAAGACCCATCTGTCTGGTTAACAGTCGGTCCACTTAGTCCAACACTTGCTGGGTGACCATGAAAATGAATCTGACCTGGTCTTGACCTCAAGGAGTCCACCTGTTAACGGGAACTCCTCTGGTCACTAGCTAATGCACTTTGATCTTTATGCCCGTGCAAATGTGCTATGAACACCAGTGAGCTGAGGACCACAGAGACCCACCTGCAGTGGCAGCAGGATCTTGAAGCAGAGACGTGTGTCTGTGGACCAGCCGTGTCGCCTTGGACAAGACCCTCCTCCCGCTGAGACTCAGCCCCATGCAAACAACCACTTCCCCGCTCCAGAGCGGTCAGAAGCTCAGGAGGCAATGTTGGCCGTAACATGCTGTCTGTCTCAGGGTCTGCTGTGTGAGGGTGGCAACCAGATGCGGTGCTCTGGAATCACCCTTCATCTCCCGCTCCTTCCACCCAGGGAGGAAAGAAGGCTGGTTGCCACAGGGAAGCGGGCACCCACCCAGAACCCAGGCCTGACAGGTCTGTGAAGACCCCACATGTTTCATCCATGAGCAGGGTACAGGGCCCCCAAGTTCATGGTAACACACAGCACCCCTTTCTGCAGCTCCTGAGGACAAAGGAGCCCATGGGGCAGAAATGACTGACACCCACCCACCCGTCTTTGGCTGATGTGAGTCTGTCTCCAGATGACAGGCTTTGAGCCCCAGCGCGGCGGGTATCATTTCGGAGTATCGGCCAGGAACGGTAGCTTCTTATCCATCCTCATTCCTCACCCCACATTTCACTGTGTCCCTGCAACGTCCCTAGAGGGGTCTCTCCGTGACTGCTTTGGGAAAAGAATGGCCACAGAAAAGAGAAAACCAAAACATCATTTCCTGGTGTTTTGAGTCCAAGTGAGTCTGGATCCTGAAAGAACTCAGGGGAAAAGAAAGCAGAGGCGACGCGAGAGAGGACCAAGCCGCAGTCTTCCTGCGCTGGAAAGACAAGAGAAGGAAGTGCTGCCCGGGGTCCCTGGGGACGGGAGTCCCCATATGCTCCTCCGGCCCAGCCACGCGCAGGAGGTCACCACACACAGCCCAGGAGGTTAGGGGGGTGCTGGGGGCCCAGGAAGCCGGCTCCACCCTGGGAAATGCCTGGAGTGGACCCAAGAGCAATTCCCTCGGGAGGCCACTCTCCCACGGCCCTGGTACCGCAGAGGGTCAGGTGTCTTTGCTGTGTCCCGGGGCCTGGCCACAGAGGATCCAGCCAGGGCAGCACCCAGGTCCAGGAGGCTTTGCGGGCAGGGACCACAGGACCGGACAGTGTGTACTGAAAAGTGACTGGCAACCAATCAGACCTTCTCTCAGCAGAAACGGTGCCAAGAGAGCCAGAGGTCAGGAGAGGGGCAGAGAGCAGTGCCGGGGGACAGTGGGCAGAAGCCTCAAGCAAACAGACCCAGAGGGCGTTGGCAGGAGCGGGAGAAGCAGAGGCCGAGAGGACCCGAGTGGCCGTGACATCCAAATAAGGGTAGTGGGCGCCACTGCGGAGGAACAGGCCAAATAAACTTGCTGGCGCGCCCGGGGGGTTCAGCGGTTAAGTCTGCAGCTCTGGCCCACATAGCCCAAGGACCAGGTTCACACGGGGGTGCCGGGGGGTGGGGGGCAGCCGAGATGGACAACTAACTAAATGTTGCTTCCTCCTCTCACAGCTGCTTGCTTGCCTGCTGCTTACTGCTCTTCATTCCTGCCTGAGAGAGAGAGACAGAGAGAGAGAGAGGGAGAGAGAGAGAGAGAG
>RJWH01008542.1:0-29636 GCA_004363575.1 Solenodon paradoxus
GCATCCAGGGTGCCTTGGAATGGGATCCCATGGTGTCTGTGGGGCCCTGGGGCGCGGGATCTGAGCTCTGGACCTTCACACACGGTGTTGTTTGGGCCGTTGGGGGACCCCGGAACCGGCTTCCAGCCAGGGCGGCAGCGGCATTGGTAGCTTCCCAATTGATTGAGGCAGTGGGTGGAGGTGTGGCAGGGATTTCTCCTTGAAGCACATTCATTCACATCTGGGGACAAAGCCAGACAGTCAGTCCTCCTGCTCTTAAACCACCTGCTGAGCTTCCACTTCACCCTCAGAGATGGTGGCCTCCCTGCAAAATGGGTGTGGTGGGGACCGTGGCCCCCAGTTTGTAGGCGGTGAGTCCAGGAGGGAAACTGAGTCCAGACACCTCCCAATCAAAGAAGGTCGCCTGTCCACCCCCCAGGGCTTTGGCTGCAGCAGCTCTTCTGGGAAACCTTCCGCTCACAGGTGACCGATGATGACGGGGCAAGGTCTGGGGGTGCGCCCAGGGGCAGGGGGCTCCAGAGAAGAATCCTAAGCCCAGAGTCCCCGCAGCTCTACTCTAGGCCCTCCCAAGAGGAGAATCCTTGGGCAGAACCCATCTTCTCCCTTCTGCGGCTGCAGCACCTGTCCGGGCTCCTAGCATTGCTTCCCGCGGCCTCTACATGTGCCCTGAGTCGGGTCCTCAGGTTCGGGCTGAAAGCCAGGCTTGCGATGGCAGCTGTAGGTGCCCGGGGCATTAAGACAGATGCTCTGGGTTTTACAGATTTGGCGACTCTGCAGACACTCTTCCGTGTCTATAAGGGGAAGGAGAGGGTGATGGACACCTGAAGAAGTGGACAGCCTTCAGTGCTGCATGCCAGTCACATCTCCTGGCATAGAAATATCCAGAACGTTCCACTCTTGTTGTCAAAGTGAGTGGAAGCTTATTCTGATTCACATGGAGCTGTCCTGTGGATGAATGTTGTGGCCTGGATGTTTTGCTGTCCAGACATGACTGGAAGCCACGTGAGTCCTCCTTGTCTGCCGGTCACAACTCCCTGGGCAACTCCTAGCTGGAGTGGAGACATCAAAACCATCTGTGTGCCAACTGGGGATTTAGATAAAGGTGAGAGTGGACCTTCCTGAGGTTTGAATGCAGGAAAACTGTCCCTAACAGGACAGTCTTGAATCTCAGTAATGGTTTTTGTCTCAATTTCCTAGAGGGTCAGCTTGCTGGTTGAGTTCTTGGGAACCCAGTGATCCTGAAAAGTGCAACTCACACTCATTATGAGACTCTAGCTCCATGAATATGAACCAAGATGACTCGACTACTCAACTGTCAGATCTCTGAATGTGTATGTCAAGGGCCATATTGCTCTGACTACCGTTGAAATGACATCTGCCTGGTTCCCTGTCATCTGAGTTGCCCACAGGCCCATGAACTGAAATGATTGAGGATTAGGGTGAGTCTTGCACAGGGAAATAGGCAAGGCTGAGTAGCCAAGGAAGGAGGTCAGGGTGTTAGTAGGTGGAAGAATCCATGAGATTCTTTCAGGGGTGTGGCTGACTAGGGAATGTGTCTCCACCCTCAAATCTTTCCCTCCGATTTTCTAGATGGGTTACTTGTGTCCACCATGGCCCAGAGTTTCTTAAAGGGCTCCTGGAGTGGCCAAGTCTATGTGGGCTCCAATGGGAAAAGGTCTCCACCTGGCAGTGACTGATGAAAACAAGGACAGGTATTGCACTGGAATGCAGCTGGTTGAAACTCATGAAGCAAATGAAATGTTATCCCATTTATTTGGCTTTACAAAAATAAGATGCCAGGTGATCGGGAGCACATTCAAATTTGCAGAAGAGGCACTCCCTGGGGAGTCTGAGACTTGGGATCCCGAGAGGGACAAGTTGCCAAGTAGGTGTCCAGGGACCTCTGATGCCTGGAGAAAGTAGGGTGGGTGACACCAAGGTTCATGGAAAAGGAGATGGAAGAACTGGGGTTGAACTTACCCTGACATGTGTTCTCACTCTCATTGCTGAACATCGTCTTCCCAGAATCAAGGGCATAGCCTGGGATGCACAAGCAGTGGTAACTGCCCTCTGTGTTCTTGCAATCTGCATATTTTCCACAGGACACGGAAAAAGGAGGTGCACACTCGTTGATGTCTGGAACGCACCAGGATGAAGGCGTAAGATTGCACAGGGTAGAGACACTGCCTACAGTGTGCCCCTGCCATCAGGACTGGCCAGGTCTCAGATCCTGGGTGGCACTCTGGGGTAGGGATGGGGCCATCTGCTCAGAAAGCCTGCTGATTGCTCTGCTTATCTCTGTTGTCTATACTATCTAAAAGAACTTAGCTTCAGACACTCTGCTGAGTCATAATGGAGTTTCAAAGAAAAATCTGCATTCCCTTCCCCAGACTTTGAGGGGTGAATTGGGCACTAACACCGAACCCAATATCCCCTGTGGTACTCTTTGCAACATCAGGGACCTGGGGGTGGGCTCTTGTCAGAGTGACAATGACTTTGAAGATCCCTCGATGTTGAGGCAGTGGAAGAAGTCATGACCCAAGAATTATCCACAGTGACACTCATTATTCACACCTGAGAATACAGTAGGTTGGTCAAGCCCTTCTGGTCAATTGTTTCCACTTCTTTTTACTCACAGCGGTCCAAGTACTCTCCACTCCTCATCTCGCACTTCACCAGCCTCAATCAGGCATTCTTAAGGTACCCCAGGATTATCTCTCAGAGGTAATCTTGCTATTTCTACCCTCGAGGGAAGTCTCCCCTTATCACAGCCCATCACGGATATGAAATGAGGAAGCAACATGAAACTGTTCAAAACAGTCAGTGAGGGTGTCTTCTAGCATCTTATCTCTCCTTTTCTCTAAACTTAAAACAGATACCCTTGAGCTAGATTCCTTTTGAGTAACTCAAGAACCCACAGAGCAGGGACTGGACACTGTGGGCTAAAAAACAGTATTAACAGCTTAATGAGAATTAGTAAAACAAAGATGACTCAAAACGCTGGGACAGAATGATTGATCCTTGTACATCCCAATCAAAGAATCAAAGACCTTAGAATATGAAGGACACACAAGGTCATGATGAGTCAGAGCAACCAGTGTTGTCAGAGTTCTCTACCCCCACCTGTGGATTTCCTTCTATGAGCTCCAACCCAATATGGCTGTCAAGGACAAAACAGAAGGTGGGGAGTATACACATTTGAGGAATTCATTGCCTCCATGTAGGCAACGGGATGCCCCCTTTCCCTGGTCTCACATGTTGGAAATGGCTGGTGACCTGCCTTCATGGTTGACCAGATGGAATACACTCAAGTGGGCTCCGTAGAAAAACAAAGTGTGGATGGAAGACATGAGGTTGAGAAATATCTCAACCAGACATGCAGCTCCAAGAAAAGAGCCGGGATCCAGTTATATCAGCATTGACCTTCTCGTCATGGTCATCCGATCTACAGATCTCAACAAGACAGCACATGCAAATACACAAATGAATTTTGGCGAATATCTCTAGGGTCGGGTTGACTGGGCAATATTCACAACTTTTTATACCCTAATGAATTTAAGGGTCCCTAAACTAAAAAGAGGTGGATGCTTAGAAAACAAAGAAAATCAACCTAAAGTCAGCACAGAATGCTGGAACAATGTAGGGGTATTTTATGCAGTTGTTGGAAGAGCAAGAATTAGAGCTCATGCGGACTGGTTCCCCAGCATCTCTCTAGTGATCATGAACCTCATCGTCCACTTCTCCTGCCCTGTGTCCTCCTTCTTATCCTTGACAAAGTGTTTGTTTGTCACTCTCAGGGTTGAAGAGAGGTCACAATCTCATGTTACACCATCTCTGTTTCCCTTTCAACACCTCCTTCAAGCCTCTGTACCATCACATTTCTCCATGGAGCTCTCGATGATGATTCCAAATGAAGATGTGAACCCAGGAAGACAGCGACAGAAACTGGCATTGACACAAATGGAGTATGGAGAGCACCACGGAGCACAGTCTATCGAGGAAGAAGCTGTGGGGACAGAGACTATGGTAATAAGTTCTAAGGAATGAAGGAAAGTTCAGATAGAAGTCCAAAGGCAGAGATGGGAGGGAGGGCTGCCAGTGGAAGATTAGAATTCTGGACATTTAGAGAAGAAACAAGTTCTCTCAACCTCCAAACACTTCTCTGAGCCTCACATGGAGAATGAAGTTCCATTCTCCCCTTGATTTGGGGAGGACTGAGACCCAAGCAGGCACCTCCCAGCTCGTGTCACCAGTGGGAATGGATGGGTGGACTCACCAATAGACTTTTGAGGTGTGGAAGCCAACGGCAACAATAACAGCACCAAGACTCCTGGTCAGGAAAAAACAGAGCTGACAAAGAGAAGAAAGACGAGCTCCTATTTCAAATTCTGTTTTCATGGCCATTTTCTCCTGGGTAGTGGCTCTGACCCTGTTTTTCTTGTGGCATCCCAACATTCCAGTGCCTCATGCACATAGAGGACTCCACCTATCTCTTCCATTCTCTAGAACTCCCTGAGAAGTCATCACATACAGCCAACATGAAATCCCAGGTGTTACAAATGTGGGGACAGAAGAAACACAGACAACTGATGCCAAGTATTCATCTTAGAAACTCCAACCTCTCCCAAAGGAGGGGGCATATCTTGAAGGAGAAAGAGTTCAGAGTGATATGCATTTGCCCATGACATCTTTGTTCTTTACAATGGCAGAAATCTCCTATGAAAATTTCTCTTCCAAAGTCACTCTTCTCTTAGTTATGTGATTCAGGGCACACAAAAGAAGCATGGACTTTGGGATTGATGGCTGAATTTTTATATCTAGTTCACAATAATAGCAAGGCTTAGAGTCTCAGACTAAGATAAGCGTTGATAACAGGTGAAGAATTCCCACCAAGTCACCTGCAGGTAGAGTCTATCTCCTGATTAAGTGGTATCACCGGGTATAGAACCCATGGCCCTCTTAGTCCTTTCCAAATGATATCTTAGTCCTCTTGTAATGCAGCAAGCTTTCCCCTTTTTCTCTCAATTCTTACCCTTTCCGTCCTTTATCCCCCACTCCGGTTCTGATAAATGAATAGCTGACAGCATCAGGATTTGTGGCATGAAAACCACTACAGGTACCAAGAATAAAATCTACTTCACAGGCACAGTCAATCCAACTCTTAGAATCCATCATCCTGCCCATGTAAGCCAATGAATCCCATGGAAATTGTGCGCTATCTATGTGCCCTTACAAAGTTTTTCTCCAGCGAGGGTAAAAATAAATCCTTCTTCCACACTTGACCTCTATTTCACACTGTGCTCTCGACAGAGGATATTGATGGAGAATGAATTGGAATTCAACATGCCCATTTCTGCATCCCAATCTCCACATGGTAGTTGCTTGAATATGGAACTACCACCCATTCCCAGAAGCATGATTTTCCCAGTGTAAAATGCGCATTCACAGTAGAAAGAGCTTTAGGATGATTGTAGTTTAGTGTAGACTAATAAAGCGTTGGCAGGGTGCCTGACACAGAGTAAACATACAATATATGTCAGCTAAAGGGGGAAAGAAGATAAAATACATATCAAAGACCACTCCTGTTCCACTACCACCTCTTATACGATATACTTCTAGTCTGGGTCCAATTCCAGAGTCAGGCAGAATTACATGCTACCAAGGTCGTGTCTGAAATCAGAGTCCTAGACTTCTACTCTTCCCTCCATGCCCATAAAATGCTCCTTTTCTCATAAAGTTCTGTCCAGTGGTGAAGAGAACCAGACTCGATGTTTAGACTTCTCGAGTCCAGAATCCAGCCAGGAGCAGCCCCCAGAGAAGGTTGTTAGGGTTTCCATGTCTCCTATTTCCCAACATCTATCTTTCTATTTTATTAAGTTTGCTATCAAAAGCAGGATCTAATGAGTCCTGATACCCCATGAATATGAATAAAGTTATTTGGTCTGCTGAGTATATTACACATATACACTGTAAATACCCTGAAAAAAACTAACTTTGCTATCTATTACATTTTTTAAAAGGGAAGATGTTGGCAGAAATAAAGGCAAGCAGACAAGCAGGCAGGAAAAGAGGAAGAAGCAGAATTTTTATTTGTTTTTATATGGTTATTCATCTGAGTTGCTCCCCACAACCACCAGTCCTGGGGCATGAACCTGGGTCCTTGGGATGTATATGAACTGCACTTGGCCAGAGGCGCGAGACTAAACCACTACTTCACCAGGGCATGCCACACTGTTTCTTTCAAATGCCCATAATAATTGGTACAACAGACCTTAAAATGCACCCACCTTCATAAAAACCATGTTTTACAGACCAAATAAGAAATATAGCTATATTTATTAGAAACACTAAGAATCAAACTGATCTCTCTGATACAAATTTTTTAATTTGCTTTCATTGTTCCGCTCATCATCCCATGACCCGTACAAAGGCTGCAGATTACAAGATGATGCTTTTATTAGTGCATTCAAGTTTTCAACAGTCTGATTATGTCTTTCTTGGAAAAGTAGACATCCGACTGGTTCTGTTTCTCTGGAGAATCTGGACTAATAAGGACAAATCCCTGTTAGGTTTCCAAGTTTGTTCTGGGAATACATTTGCCAGAACTTTGCCTTTTAGAACCTAGTGTAATTGAGTGAATGCCCCTTCTTAAATGTTTTCCCTGCTCTGCTTTATATACTGTGAAAATGCGCCAGAGATAAGCAAATAAGAATTCGTATTTTAGAACTGAATAGAGAGTCTAGAAAGATATTCTACTTACCTGGAAGTGGCCTTGGATATTTGTTTCTCATGGTGTTGAGAATAGCAAGCATGGAGGACATCTGATCAAGGTCTGTGTGTGTGAAAAGACTTCCCTTTTAAGTATGGCGTGCTCTTTAAATAAGCCGACTTCAGAAACCACAGGCCAGGGTAGAGTTTACACCAATCAACTCGTGAGCAACTTCTCTAAAATGGATAATTCTATTCCATAAGCATTTGTGTAGCTATATTAACATTTGTACTGATAGCCGTCTTCAGGTGGTTTTTAATTCTTTTTGTATAAGAGGTGATATTTTGTATTAAAAGAACTCCCCAACGTGAAGAATCACTCCATAGGACTTCCTGCTGTTCTGAGGACCTCGATTCAGTGTAAGCAAATACTCCTATATGACCTAGTCACTGTGTCCATACTTTTTATATTTTTAGGTTGAAATAAATATAGATCCATAGAACTTTCTAAAACAAGAGGTAGCTTTCACCCAATTCCCACCAAGATTATATTCTAAGTAAAAATATTCATATCTGAACAAAGATATTAACATGGGTATGAAGTGTGTATAGTTCCATATGATTTTATCACAAGTGAAGATAACTGTAAATGTCACTGCAATCAAGATACATAAATATTCCATTTCTTCAAAGATCTCTGTCTTATCAGTGTTGCTAAACACTGGCAGTTTAAATTAATGTGTATTTATTCTTTAGCAACACTGAAAACGGTTATCATGTCATGTTTATTGATAAAATATATTCCTGATATGTTTTTTTAAAATAAAAATTATAAACCTCCCCCATTCTCTGTAGTTTCTATGGTACAATTAGTGTGTTTTTCTTTTTTTCATTTACTAAGTTCAATGAAAGTGTCTTGTAACTTTGATAGCGACTGTGTTGAGTGTGCAGTTAATTTGGAGGTAATACTTTCCTCGTAATGTTAACGTTTCCTCACCATCGTTAGCATTACCTTCCTTTCATGTAGATTATTATGTCTTTCAACTACAATTTGTAGTTTCTCTTTCAGAGCTTAATGCAATTCCTTTATGATTACTATTCTTAGTATTTTTTAAGTTTTTATTGTATTTTAAATTGTTTTTAATTTTATAAGAAAAATCATGTATTTTGCTTGTTGAACTTGCAATATGCACCTTATGGTACTCTCAATATGTTTCAGCTAATTCTTTGAAGTTTTCTCGTTAGACCCACAGGTCAACGAATGACGCTTTGGGTCTTTCAAGTACTAGTAATTGAATTTCTTTTTTCTTATTGCTTCGGCTTGGTATTGGAGATGGGATAAAGTTGTGAGTTTGTTCAAGTCTCCTTTTGCAATGTATTTCAAAATAAATATTTAACAGATACATGAGATTGACTCACAGTTAAATCTTGCTTCCTATCCAAAGATAAAGACCTAATCTTACAGATCACATGGATATTTTAATACAAGGTACCAGATATTTCTGACAGAGCATCAATTAGAGAATTAGAACTAAAATATATCATGTCTTAATCTTAGTTTTACAGAAACTATGTATTTACCATTACCTGATTGGAAGTCGTGATTTTTACTTTTTATAACTAAAGCATAATTACATTCATGTTTTTGAAACACTTCGGATATAAGATATATCTGACTGACCCCTAACAGCTCTAACAGAAGTCGAGGTATACTCAGCTGTCACAAAATTAGAATTCATTTTACCAAACATAAAATCTTTATTTTAGCTATGAGTTAAATGACAATATGCCTTTTTAAATACCCAAATGTTAATAAATACAAAGTTCTGTAATGATATATTGTAGTAGTAATAAATAAATCTCGACTTACATATTGTATATGGGTATTTTTCACCATCAACACAGACGGAAGTAATTCAGTATTCGTGGCTTTGGGCAAACTTTCCTCAACATTGGAGACTTTCATTTTGCCATTTCTCATTTATGAATGACTTCATTAGTTTGTGATGAGTGACTATAATGAATTCAAATGTTTTCTCTTTGACCTCCCTACTCCAGAGGTTTTTAAACTCATAGAAGACTCCGCGGGGCCTGCAGAGGAGGAAATGATCCCTAGCTGGGTTTCTGCCCTTTCCGGCAGGGTCCCGGAAGTTGGTTTCCTCATTCCGGAAATGCAGTTAGTGACTGAGGAGCCTGGGAATTGAAGATACCACCTTCTGTATCTGGAAATCACAGATAGCCAGTTTGTACCAACCTTCATGGGAATTGCAGTACCAGTCATCCAGGAATCTAGGAAACAAATGAAGAATCCAAGTCTTCTGTCTAGACGTGCTGAGAACTCTGGAAATACGTGTGTGACCTATATGAGAAACTGGAAGAATGTAGAATTTGGAAGGGACTTGGAGTGAATCGAAAAACAAGACTGACTGATGTTGGCCTGAAGGCATCAGTCAGAGTGGCAGGAGGTGGTTGGAAGTCCTAACGAATGAAGAAAAGTGATGGTGGGAAGAGCTTGGGATGAAAGAAGAGATGGAAGCAAAAGTCTAGAGTTGGAAAAGACAAGGCCAGAATTGAAAGAAATGAGAGGGCCCGGAGATGTGGGAGCTGATGCATTGACTTGAAATAATCTGATTTTGTTGAAATTAACAACAATTGAGATCAACCAGTTTTTAAACCCCACTCAATAGAAACTGAATTTCCCAGATTAAACATGAGTGTGATAGAAGGTCAATCTGGGGTGACTAAATGAACTTTGTTTTGTAGGTTTTCTTTTTATTGGTGGGGAGGTGGGTTCAGAGGGTTTTCCTGTTGTGAGAAATAGTCTAGTATCTGCTTCGGAAAGAGTCATTTTTTCAAGCACTAAAGAAAATATTCTCCTTGACCCAATTACAGGATAGTGTACATCTTTCAACAATTGATGATATAATATAGAGGGTGGAATACTCAAACAGAGTACCTGGCCTGGAAAATAAAAGCACAGCCCTAAAATTAATTGACTCTAAAAGAGAAACACCCTGTAGATTAAGTGAGTGGTTATTCACATATGTGAACCTATGTTTACTTACGTTTAAGCAGTTGGATTTTATTTTTTTATTTCCACATCACAATAAATGCAGGAACATTATCTTTCTAAATGCTTTGAACAAGGTGTGCCAAGCAATATGCAAAAATTTTCCTGTATTCTGACAGCAGACCACTGCGGTATACTGGGACTTGGAAGCATGCGTTTTATTTCTCCTTTACAAGGTTAATGATGATTTACACTATGTAATACACCACATAATTTCTATAAATGTTAATTGACATAGTTGTATGTATCTAAATTTTTTATTTTTTCTCAAACCACGTGTAAAATTCTGTGACTACACGATAATATATGAAAATATTTTAATTAAATTTTTATGAGAGAAATTCATAGATTTACATGGAATCACACAATAATAATACAGGGAGATCCCATGTATTGTTTATCCAGTGGCAATGCCTGCAAAACTATACTTCAATAAGACAAACAAAATATTGACAATGATACACTCAAGATACAGAGCATTTCCATCAACTCAAGGGTTCCTCAGGATGCTTTTAAAGGCACATCTACCTCTCTCTTATCCCCATTATCACCTTAATCTCTGACAACAGCATTAAAACCATCGACGAGGACTAAAGGTACTTATCATTGGAAGACACGGTGCGATTAAGTTAAAAGGACTTTTGGTGGAATAATACAGGCAATATCAAGTATAAATGAGCAGAATAAGAGGAAAGAGTGAAATACATAACACTAAAAGTGTTTAATAAAAGAATTAAGATGTTGGAATGAAGGTGTCAAAAATGATGTTGATCAGGTGACATTATATAAGGTCCAGAGAGAGAACGTATGAGCATATATGCAAGTTAATGAGATTTCAGGAGTATAAGGAGCAATGCTCAGGTGGGGGATTAGCCTTAAAATGTAGGAAACACATTTTGTCACTGTGCATCCAAGAGAAACTGCTGAATTCTGATAAGACTAAAGAAAAGACAGCCTGTGAAGTTTTAATGTGAGACTCTTTCTTTTCCTTCTATCCCCAGATTAGTGTTACAGCATCCAAAATGACAGCACTGTAGATAACTATATATTTAGAGCTCTCTCACTGGGGCTCTAGAACTTTGGTGATGGGTTCTTGTGAAACAGAAAAAAAACTGAGGTGTAATTTCAACACCCTGAAATGCATAGAACAATGTAAGCAAAAGAAATAATAAAACTATTTTTAAAAGCATTCCCATAATCCGTAGAGCACAGCTCAGTAGAGTTGCTGACAATTAAGCTCCCTGTGAAATCTAAGTTCTCCAGCTGTGATGAAGATTTGATTTGACAAAGTGTTCATTTCAGTGAAAACAAAATATTCTATGCCCAAAGAAATACCAAAAATTGAATACAACCAATACATCACCAATTCTCTAAGTGACTTCAGGAGAGGTCAACAAGGACATGACTGGAAATTTTAAAGGAAAAACAGATCACCAAGGCATCACAGGCTATTTTGAACAAACAGAAATATTGCTAAAAATCTAAGGATGCACAAGGATGTTCCACGCTCAGGAAAGCGCTGAGAAAAAAAGGAATAGGCTCTCAACTCTGGCTGATACAGGGTTCTGTGCTATCAGAACATGAAAACTCAGATAATTATTTAAATTCCCTGAATTTGAAAGGGTGACTTCTCAGACAGATATCTTTGTAAAGGGGTACAAAGCATAAGCATTTAAAGACATGTTCGGAACTAACATTGGGTGACCACTAATTTATACAGACCAATTGACCACCTAGGAGCACAGGATTAAAAACAAAAGTAAGAACTTTTTAAAACTAGCAAAGAACTCAGAGGCCATTCACTTCAGGGAGTGATCAATCTGTAGATTTAGTCCAGCAAAATCATTAAACGAACAAAAACTGAAACAAAACAATGAAAAGTAATGGAATTTGATAACCTGTGTCTGGGTCAGGCTCCAGGTCAGACAGAGTCTCACCTTGGTTCTCTCTGGGGTCAAAATCCTAGATCGCGACTCTTCCCTCCTTGCCCATAAAATGCTCCTTTTCTCTCACAATTCTATCCAGGGCGGTAGAGAACCAAGCTTCAGGACCAGTCTGCACGAGTCCAAAACCCAGAGGAGAACTTCCCTGAGAAGGTTGATAGGCACTCCATGCCTCACACGCCCCATCATCTATGCTTCTGTTTTAGTGCGTCACCGAGAGCACCATCAAATGAGTCCTACTCTCCCGTATACATGAATAGTCAGCTGGTCTTCTGAAGGTTTTATACATGAACCCTGAAAATGATAAATATTTAAAACAAACTAACTTTTCAATTTCTTTTAATCCACATGATATGAGGTGCATTGGAACCAACAAAGGGTACACACATTTTAAAAAATTGCATTCATATGTTAACATCCTAACACTTGTGGGAGTGTATATGAAGACACACAGCCTAGAGAGACATCCTACAAGTGCTGTTTCTCTGGGGAACCAACAGAAAGATAAGCGATGAAGTCAGGATCCCTGTTGCATCCCCAGGTTTGTTCTTGAAATATTTCACTGACAGTCCTCTTTGAAAATATACTGTAATAGAGCATTCACATCTTAAAAATGCTTCTCTGCTCTGCCTGTCGGAAATACAAGGAAAACAAGCCAGAAACCAGAGAACAGAGTGCGTTCATAACTCGATAGAGTCCAGATGGCATTATTATTATTCGATAGTTGTATGTCCTTCTCTCATGGTGCTGAGCGGTAAGCTCAGTCACAGATGACTTCTGGTGCGGTCCGTGTGTGTGAAAAAGACTTGCTGTTTGCATATGAGTTACCCCCTAGAGGAAATGACTTCATCCTTATCTGCCTGACGTGTACTTTCAGGAAAACTCAGGTTTCTCTTTTTAAATATCTGTACAGTACAGCCGGCATTTATACTTAAGGTTGCTTAGGCAACGTGTTTTTTAATGTTTTATAGAAGAAGAAATGATACCATATATTATAAAACCTCCCCAAGATGAAACAATCACTCTGCAGGCATTTTTCATGTAAAAGTACCTCGGATCAGAATGAACAGACATATTCTGTGTATGATGTGCTAACAGATTTCTTTTATTTGAAGTTTTTATTTTGAAATGCAGATCCGTGCAATGTGGCAAAGCCGGTTTCAAGAGACAGTACACTTCACCTACTTTGCCCAAAACGCTGACAATTTTGGAATTGTAGAATTTGATATAACAATAATTTGCATCTAAAAGAAGAAATCGACTTTGGTATAAAGTGTATGCAGCTCCATATCATTTTATCACATGTGAAGATTCCTCTGTCACTGAAACCAAGATAGTCCATTGCAACTAATACATCCTTCATCATATTTACAGTATTCCTAAACACGGTAAGATCAAATTTAATTAATTTTTATTCTTCACATCACTCCCAAGAGTCCTACATTTGTATTATTGGAAAAGGAAAATATTCCTGATAAGTGTTCTTAAAAATGGAAAATCCTATCTCCAAATGTTCCAGAAGTCCATATGATGGAATGATTGTAGTTTTCCTGTTGGTATATATCATATATTACTTTTTCTTACATATACATGTACAATAGTCCACTGTGACTGCTCTAATAGAGTAACGCAAACTGCGTAGCTTACATTTATTTCCCCACAGTTCTGGGGGTTAGACGTGCAAGATCAAGGTGCTGGCAGAGTGGTAGCTGGTGAGGTCTCTCTCCTGACTTACAGAGGATGTCTTCTCACTGTGTCCTCACATGACCTTTCCTCGTGGGTATAGAGGGAAAAGAGATCTCTGATGTCTCCTCCTCTCTGTTCGTGCCAATCCTCTGGGATGATGACTCCACCCTTCTGACCTCATTTTACATTACTCTTAAAAGGCCCTAAATTCACACACCCGCCCATGAATGTTTGGGTTTCAGTATATAGGTCTTAGGTGTACAAATACATTTTACAAAGAGAAAAGCAGAAAAATTTGAATATTTGGAAGGTAAATTGAACAAATAATGAGGTGATCAATGGATTAGTCCATGGACAGTTTCACTGTGGCCTTCCAAATTCCAGGAGAATCTGATAGGGTGTGAGGTAGGGTGCGCCACTTTTGTGTGTTTGTTCAGACCTTGGGGTGAAAAGAGTTCAAGGTCTATAGGAAAGTTAACATATTAATTTTAGGTCAAGACAAAGCAGACAGCAATGAATACATAAAAATGAACACTAGATCAGTAACTCTTTACAACTATGCTGTCTCTTCTTCACATTTTTCCTCCAAGACAGATGTTGTAACAATTTGCTAAGTTCCATAGAAATGTCTTGCTCCTTTTTCATTTTTATGTGACTTTTATTGGGGGGTTATAGAGCACGGAGACACTATTATCTATCTAGAAATTCATTCTTACTTTTTAATGTTTTCATTGAACGCTATTGCATTTTGACAATAACTTGTTTTGAAGTATATATAATAGTATTTGTACATTTACATATAGCACAGTATTTTTACCAATATTCCTCCCTTTTTTTCTCCCTTCATCTACAGTTAATTCCCTTTATCCCATTTCCTCCACCCTTCCCACATCACTTCGTACCCTTTGTCTTTTTGTCTCCCAAAACTAAGAGTCCATCATCATTTGGATAGTAACTGTTGACTATATGGATCAATCAGGAGTCAATAGCTTCCTTATAATGTTAACATTTCCTCATCACATCAGCATTATCTCTTTATATAGACTGTATGCCATTCAGTTACACTTACAGCTTTATCATTAAAAGATTCCCATATTTCCTGTATTATTATTCCTAATTATTTTTGAAGTTTTTTAAATTGCTAGTCAATTTTGATTGTGTTTTTAAACACTTTTTATCATATGAAACCGTTTGTTTTGAATGTTGAATTGCTATTGGAAACTTACTGAGTTCTCAACATGTTTCAGTAAACAGTTTGAAGCTTTCTTGATAGGCATTTATGTTGTCTACAAATAATTCTCTGTGTCTTTCTTTAAAGTGCTTTATCTCACTGTATGTTTGGGTTTTTTATTGCATTGGACCCTTTTTGGCAATGGAATAAAGTATTGTGAACCTGGTCAGGAATCTTTTTTCACATTATTTTAAGTGAATATTAAATATCTACTTAAATCTTGTTTCCTATTCAGAGATGAAGGCCTAATGTTACTGATCAGTATCTGCAGTTTCATGAAAGATATTAAGTGGTGTAGGATGAGAACAAGAATTTTAGCTGAACTATATCATGCCTCCAATTTTAATTTTCAGAAACTATTTTCTATTGCCTGGATAGAGGACATATTCTAAATTTTTACAATGAATACAGTCTTATAACAAAGACAATTCAAGCACAAGTTGTATTTAATTATTCTCTTAAAAATTGTGACACAAGCTGAGGTATATTCAAATATCACAAGCTATAATTAATTTTACCAAGCATAAAATATATCTTACTTAGAAACTTAAATGACAGCATATCTCTGCAGACATTCAAGTACTAAAAAATAGGGACTTTTAGAATTATATAGTTGAATGCTAATAAAACAAAAGCAAAAAATTCAGCTGTCTTCTTATTGAATATGGAGATTTTTTCTGTGTCAACAAAGATGGAAGCATTTCAGTCTTTAAGACTGGAGACAAACATTCCTCAAAATTGAAATTTCTTCATTTTGCCAGTTTCTTATCCAGGGATGCTTTGAGTTGTATCTATTAAAGAGTATTATGAGCTCGAGAGCTTTCTCCTCCAGCTCCCTAATCCAGAAGTTTTTTAAAGAGTGTAAGTCTCCGTGTGGTCTGCAGAAGGAAGGGAACCCAAGCTAGGCTTCTGCCCCTGCCATTGGCCCAAGGAAATTAGTATCCTCATTCCGGAAATGCAGTTTGTGACTAGGAGGCCGTAACTAGAGATGCTGCTTCCTGTACACGGAAATCAGAGATGGTGAATTTGCCTCAACTGGAATTAGAATCACAGTAGTGGGTATCCAGGCATTCAGTAAAGGCTGAGGAAGCCAGGGTTGGAGGTTGGGGGTTTCTGAGAATCCTGGAAATATGTGTATGACAAGTCTGAGAAACCGGAAGAATGTAGAACCTGTGTAGGGCTTGGAGTGAATCAGAAAATGTAGGTGACTGTTTTGGCCTGAAGGGGTCAGCTAGAGTGGCAGGTGGTGGTTGGGAGTCCTAACAAAAGCGAAAAACTGTTGGTGGGGAGAGTGTCGGGTTAGGGAAGCGATGGAAGCAAACGTCTGGAGTTGGAAGATACAATGTTAGAATTGGGTTAGTGAGAGGACATGGAAATGAGGAAACTGAAGCATATATGAATGAAATAATTTGTTTATGTGAAATAAGCAGGAACTAGATCGGCCAGTTGTAAAGCCCACTCATTACAAACTGAACTTCCCAGATGAAACATGAGTGTGGTAGAAGTTGAATCTGGGACTACTGCTTGGAATTATTTTGTAGATTTCTTTTGTGTTGGTAGGGAGATTGGTTCAGAGGGTTTTCAAGTTGTGAAAAGTGATGTGTGCTGTCGGCTTCAGGAAGAGCTAGACATCTTCAGGCAGTGAAAAGATGATATATCAGGAGTAACTGGCCTTGCTCACTGCATTCTCCTTCCCCCATTCGAAAGACAGTGTACATATTTAGAGAATTAATGTTATACAGGGTGGGATATTCAGGCAGAGGTCTGGAAGATAAAAACACACAGAGAATTCATTGACCCCATAATTCAGAAAAGAGTCTACCTCTAGAAGCAAAGTGAGTGGTTATCTCTATACAATTTTACATGTAAACAACTAGAATTTATTTTGTCTTTTCACATCAAAATAAAAACACAAATATTCTCATTCCAAATTGTATTGAACAAGGAATGTATAAAACAATGTATTTGTTTTTTGAGTGTTTTTGTATGTGTTCTGCTAACCCCTGCAGTACACAGGGACTTCAGAATAAGTTTTTTCTTTCTCCTTTACAAAAGAACTCATAATTTGCACTTTGAAATAGACCACATAATTTTATAAATATTAATCTGTTTATTTATGTATATATTTTTAACTTGTATCAAATATATGTGTAAAATTATGCAACTACCTTTTTACATGTAAATACTTGTTTTGCTTTTAAAACTTTTATTTCGATAAAATTGCAGTTGTACAAGGAGCTACATAATAATAGAGACCCTAGGACTGTTTATTTAGCAGTAACACTTGCAAAACTATAGTTCAATAACACACACGAAACAACCAATAACATGATACAAACAACAACACGTGATAAAATAAAGGATACGATTACTAACACAAATAATAACACAAATAATTGACAAGGATACACTCATGCCCAGTTTGACCTTTAAAGCCAAATCTACTTCCCTCATATCCCTGTATCTCCTTAACCCTTAATAACCACTAATGTGTTCTTATAAGAAAATATTTCTTTTAAGTACATTTTTCTTCTGTCTTTTGTTAATCTTGACATATTTTCCTACTATACTTGAACTCCAATTTGTTCACCTTCCATATAAAACTTTTAAGTATTGTGATGTCAATATTTACTTACATTTTTGCATGCAGGTTATTTCATGCATTAAAAAACTTTTAAAATTATACAATTACATTTCACTTTATCTTACCCAATACGACGGCTTCTTATCATACTTTCCTAATTATATTGCTAATAACGATTGTACTTGTAAAAAATTTAGTTTGAAGGAGTAATTTCAAATTTGAAGTGGGTGCATGTTGGTATAAAATAGACATATCAAATGATACTGAGAGTGGAGTAGGGCAAAGACCCCATGCCTGTATGTGAAATCCTGACTTATGACACTTATTTGAAGATTTAAAGTTCGTGGTCAAATTCTGAACTCACGATTCAGTATCTGAGAGGCAGGGAATGACCTAAGACAGAATTCTCCTTCAGGGATGCAGAAGATAAATCAGTAAGTGTTTATTACTTTTTCCCCTTCACCCAAAGCATATTCCCATACACTGAAGTGACACCGTGACTCCCTACAATCACACTCAAATGTGGGATTGAACTGGAAAGTAAGGTACCCTAGAGCTGACACTCCCCACATGACTGTTCTTCAACATCATCCATTTATCTTTGATCTTTACGTCAAAACAAAAAGGAGAAATTACTGACAAAACTTGAAATAGTCTTGAAAATACTAAGGAAACACCTATTAGTATTCAGACACTATGTGCTGCTAGGAACACAAGTATTCTGTGTTTGTATTGTCATTTTAAATATCCCCACAGAGAAGTCAGAGACTACTTGAAATTTCTTCTTCAATACTGTCCATATCCATTTCCCTCAGCAGAAATGTCATCTTATGAATAAGATGCTGCTTTTTTCTTATGAACTCAAAGCAAAATTTATAATCAGTGTAGGAATCATATATTTTGTTGTACTTTATTCACTCAATTTGTTTCTCTGCAGACCACATATTAGTGAAATCATTTGGTATCCTTTTCTTTTGACTTGTTTTGTTTATCAGCAGCAGCTTGACTTCCATTCAAGTTGCTAGGAAAGGTAATATTTCATTTTTAATAACTGAATAATTTTATGTTTGCGTATCCTTATCCACGCCTTTCAAACGGCATTTAGATTTACTCCACGTCTTTGCTGTTGCAAACTGTGCTGCTATGAGATGTTGGAGGGTGTGTGGAGAAAACAGAAACCTCCTCACTATTGGTGGGAATGCAAATTAGTGCAACCTCTTTGGAAAACAGCGTGCGGATTCCTCAAACAAAGATGGTCCATTTGATCAAGCAACCACACCCTTGGGCATATATCCAAAAGGATACAAAATCTCTAAACAGAAAAACTCTCTGTTCCCCTATGTTTATAGCAACTCAGCTCACAATAGCAAAGAAATGGAAGTAACCTAAATGTCCATCAACAGATGACTGGATAAAGTGTAGTATAGACTACAGTATATAATATATAGCTATAGTATAGATACTCAATGGAATTCGATGCAGCTGTTTAAAAAGATGAAATTGTGCCATTTGCAACAGTCTGGATGGAACTGGAGGGGATCATGCTAAGTGAAATAAGTTAGAAAGAAACAGAGGGTGGTGTCACTCATCTGTGAAATAGAATTAAATGAATATACAAATGCCGGAAAAAATAACAGGCCACAGGACTGTGATTGCTGAGGGTGTAGAGAAGAGGAAGGGAAGGAAAGAAGGGAAAAGGTGATAGTTAAGGACACGAACTTTCTTGGTGGGTGTGGTGTGAAATATAGACTGAGAAGCTATTTCAGTATCCTTAAATGAATATACCCTTGTGAAGTAATGAAATAATACAAATAAAATTAAAAGGAAGCCAGGGGAAAAAGTCAAGTAACATAATATTACACCCATAGGTTACCACCGTATGTCTCAGCAGAAATTCTACAAGTCAGGAGAGAATAGAATGATGATTCAAAATGCTCCAAGATAAAAAAAAACTGCCAACCAAGAATCCTATGTCTTGGAAAGTTCTCAGATACAAGGGAAAAATAAAGGTTTTCCCTGACAAACAAAAGTTGAAGGTATTTGCTGCCAGAAGACCTTCCCAATAAATAAAGCCCTTCCATCCAAATTTAAAAGAAGAAAGTTTATAAAAACATAAACAGGTAATAAAAAGTAGACAAAATGACAGAAGTCAAAATGGCAGTAGCAAGTCCTCGAATATCAATAATCACCCTTAATGAAAATGGAGTGAATTTACCCGTAAAATACACAGAAAGATTGGATGGACTAAAAATAAAAATCCAAATATGTGCTGCCTGCAATAGACTTACATATGACATAGAGACAGAAATTTGAAGTGAAATGATGGAGAAAAAGACGCCAAGCCAAAGACGAACCTAAAAAATCAAGAACTGCTATAATCATCTCAGCTAAGAGACACTTCTTACCAAAAAGGAAAAACTGTCCATTATAAAATCATAAGGGGATCAATAAAGCAGGAAGACTAAACATATATAAATATAAATATAAATGAGATGGACTTAACAGAGAGTATTTTACTCTGAAACAGTAGAATCCGCATTCATTTCAAGCACTACTGGAACATTCTCAAGAATATACCAGGTTAGGACACAAATCAGGTCTCAATGAAAGACTGAAATCATATCTAGTATCTTTTCAGACCACAACAGTGTCAACTACAGATCAACCAAAAGTGGAAGGAAAGGAAAACTGCATAATAGTGGCGAATAAACAGCATGTTATAATAGTGGCGAATAAACAGCATGTTATTTAACAACTATTATGTCATGAGAAAATCAAAGATGAAATTTTAAAACACCATTTTCAAATGAAAATGAAGACACAACTTAACATAACTTGTGTGATGCAGCAAAAGCAGTCTTAAGAGAAACATTTATAGTGATAAATTGCTACTTGAGGAAATAAAAATCACGATACATAAAAACCTAAGCCATCAACAAAAAGAACTAGAAAGAGAAAAAAGAAAACCAAGATAGAGGAGAAAAATGAAAATAATAAAACTTAGAGCAGAAAGAAAGAAAATGAGCATCTAAAAATATTCAAAAGAATCAATGAAGGCAAGAGCAGACTCTAAAGACAAATAAAATAATCTACAACTAGTTAGACACATGAAGGAAAGGAGAGATAAAACACAAATAAATAAAATCAGAAATGAAAGATTAATCAACACTGATCACAGAAATACAGAGAATCATAAGGGAAAACTATGAATACCTTTATGGCAACAAATTGGATAACCTAGAGGAAACATGAATTGTTAGTAACAACATTCCAAGACTAAATCAGGAATAAATAGAAATTGTGAACATTTCACATCAAGGAAATTGAAACACTAATCAATAATCTCCAAGAAAAAAGCCTCAAACCAGATGGTTTTACTAATGATTTTGACCAAATATTCAAAGAAGTAATACAAATCCTGCTGAAATTACTCTTAAAAACTGAAGAAGGCAAACATCCAAACATTACTCTGATTCCAAAACCAAAGATATCACCAAGAAAGGAAACTGTCGACCAGTATCTGATGAATATTGATGCAAAAATTCACTACAAAATATGAGCATACTCAATTTGAGAACTCATTAAATAAATCATACACCACGTGTAACTGGGATTTATTTGGGATGCAAGGTTGGTTCAAAACATGCAAGTTAATAAATGTGCTATACTACATCCACAAAAGAAAGTACAAAAACTACATGATCATCTCAATTGATGCAGAAAATGCATTGGATAATACTCAGCACACTTTTGTCCTACAGACTCTCCAAACTATGGGTATCGGTGGAATGTAATTCAACATAATAAAGTCTACATATGGGCATTAGGACTTTCAGCTGTAGAACCATGAAAGATTCAGACAACTGGGATTGGTTGTCCTCCCCCTGGTTTTCGACTAAACATTACGTTTCTCTTTTATGCTATTTACGAAAGTTGTTTGAGGACTGCTCTATTATTTTTCTTCATCTTAAGAAAGAAAATTTGTATAAAAGTGATGTTCATATGAGAAATTGGTTCACAACTTATTCACTACACTGAGAGTGATGTGAGTATGCTGTATGGGCCAGAAAAATCCAGTTCTCCAGCAACTAAGTGACAAACACTTCCTGCGAGAATTTCTCTCAATATGGTGTCATGAAGCATTGCTTTTAACAGACTTGAAACGTTCTATGCTCTTTGAACAAAGGATGATGATTGAGTGTATTTCTCTTCTCCAGGAAGTAAGTTCACCTGGTTTAGGTACTCGTCATTCTCCTGTGAGAGAAAGTATAAAAGGATACGGTGCTTTAAAAAAAATGAATGACTTTAACATTAAAATTATAATACATTGGCATAACAAATCCAAGATGTTAAAAGAAAAAATAGGAAGAAGTCCCATGTTCACTGATGAGATACTAAATATGATTAAGATGAGTCAAAATACTCCACTAATCTATCTACAGAGTCAACACATTCCTTCTAAATACCTCAGTTGAATTTTTCTCAGACGTTGACAAGCTCTTCTTAAAATCTATATCATATTTCAACGGTTCCAGGTAACTGAAACAATTCTGATAAAAAATAACACATTGCTAAAGATAGTTCTCCCAATTTGGATTTAATACCAGCCAAAGTGATTGAGAGAGATGCACTGAATAAAATCAAGAGTCCAGAGATAAGTCTTTATATTTTCTCAATTTATTTTGACCATGGGGTCAAGACAATTTGTTAGGGAAAATAATAGTCTCCAAGAAATTATGACAGGACAATTTAATATCCATATTTAACCTCAAACCATATTTAACAGCAATAACTGTAAATGGATCACAGACCCAAATGTAAAAACTAAAACCGCAAAGACTTCATAGAACACATACATGCAAATATTTGTAACCTGTGTTAGGTCATTTTCATATGACACAAAAAGCACAAGTGACCAAAAATGGATTCAGCAACATTTAAAATTTTGTTTAAAATATGATATTAAGAGAATGTAAAGTCAACCCACAGAATAAGAGAAAATAATAGCAAATCATATATATGATAAGGGAATTTTATTCAGAAAATACAGAATTCTTACAATATATCTGTAAAAAAAACAAATGCCTCAAATAAAAATAGTGAGGACATGAATATGTACATACATATACATTTTCATATATATAGCCTAAAAGAAGATATGCTAATGACTAAGGAACACATGGAAGAAATGCAACATCATTACATAACAGGGAAATGCAAATTAAACCAATCATTCAGCACCACTTCACACCCTCTACAGTATAAAAATGACAAACAATGAAAGACATGGTGGAAAGGTGAAGGAAATTGTCTAAGATAATGGAAAGTCATTACAGGATTTGTATGCAAGGTACTACATGATCAATTTGGAAGACAACTCTGCATTTTATGCTGAAAACTACTTGGACGAGGAAGACGAGAAGAGTGTAGGGACCAGTCGGGAAGATAATGCAATCCAGTCAAGGGAAGAGGGAAGTTGGAATTAGGAAGTGATGAAGATGCTATCAAGAAGACAGATTTATGATCTACTAATAAGGAAATAGTAGCAGGGTGTATTCATGGACTGCATTGAGGTGAACAAGTTAGGGAGAGTATATAATATCAAGGATTTCCAGGTCCCAAACTTTGAAACGGGATGAATGGACATACCACTCAAATTGATGAGAAAATACAAAAATAATTAAGTAGATATAAATGTTAAATTCTGTTTTGATAGTGTTGGTCTTCTGAGATACTGAAGCAGAGGTGTCAACAATGCAAGTGGCATCTGTCATCTAAAGTTCATAAATAATTCAGAGATAGAAATTTTTCAGCCATCATTTCCCTCTACGTAGCATTGTGTCCCTATGGACAAAACTATTATGAGGACCACATATAATGAGAATAAGAATATTTCTAGAACCAATCTATGTAGAGGAGATGAATAGAAGAGAAGAGCTTAGAGATATAAGATGAATTCCATTATAGAATGAAATACTAATTCCAGTGACAAAAGGAGAGTATTTCATGATAGACACAGTCACTATAGCATCCAATATAATCAAGATAATCAAAAGATCTTTATTGCTAGAGGTCTCTGAAGGCTGACGATAAAGCACATACACTATATCACATAAAGTGGGTCACATATGGGTATGGGAAATGAAAGGAGAGTCATGCAGAGTCATGTGGAAAATCATGTTCTTTCAACAGAAAGGAGAGGAAGACTTCCTTTAATGACAGGAAGTACCTCTGAGTGAGTCCAGGAGTAAACCAGGTGTGGGCCATCCTAGGCATTGCCTACTATACACCCAGATTTACCAGTGAAATAAAAATTTACTGCTCTATCTATGGATAAATTAGTGAAGAGCTCTGGGAGCAAAAAGTGATCTTACCGTGCTGGGTTTGGAGGAATCAGGGAAGGCCCTGCTGGATAGTGTGTGCGTCTCAGATTCAGTTTTGATTTTCGCGACCATGAACCATTTCCTATATTGCTCTCGAACCTGAGAGACAAAGAGCACAATCTGGGTTAGCTTGCTGAGAGGTATGAAGAGGAGAAGAGTTTGGGTGGGAATCAGACAGTGGTACCTGCTGGCTGAGGAGGCAGTACACCAGGAAGATGAAGACACCTTGCAGACTGTTGAGGAGGGTGAAGAGGTAAGCCATGGCATGGGCAGCTGGACCCACCTGCAGGAGTCCCAGAAACCAGGTGCAGCCCAAGATGAAAAGCTGAGTTGTTGCTTTAAATGTCAGCATCCTGAGTATAGGGAGAAGTGAGACTCAGCATAACATACATCTAGAGAAGCACATCAGAGTACTTTTCAGCTCAACTGCACAGGTGGATGCTCCTGTCTTCCTCTCCTGGTGATTAGTTCTCATACTAAGTTGTCACCATCTTTGATATTTACTGGCCATGACCCCCCAAAGTCAAAATACCAATCAGATCCATGATGGTGTTTTGATTTATATTAAAATGTGTAAGTGACTCTTCATAACATGTTTCTAAGAATTACACATGTTCATGGAGATCCACATTTCTATTCACCCAATTTAATAATAATGTACTATATATATCAGGCACTGTTTGAGATATTGGCATCAAAAACACAAAGGCATATTTCTATTTTCATAAAGCTCACACTCTAATCAAGTGGTTATTACAACTAAATTACTGACAAGCAGATTTGGGAAAGGATAGTGTTTTCCATAGAGTCTGCTCTGAATTATATTCCCACCAACAGTGTGTGAGGATTCCATTTTCTACACATTATAACCAACGTTTCTTGTTTCGTGTGTGTTTGATATTCATTATTCTATCAGGTGACATGGGCATTCTAATTGTGCTTTATTTGCATTTCATAACAGTGGCTAAGAAGAGCATCTTTTCATGACTGCTGCTCCACCAACAGAGGATATTTAGAATATTATATACATATGTATGTATGTGTACACAATGGTATACTACACAACTATAAAAAGATATCTTGCCATTCGTGAAAACATGGATGGAACTTGAGGCACTTATGCTAAATGAATTAAGTCAAAAAGAAAAAAATCATATGATTTCACTCATATGTGGATTTTAATGAACTAAAGCAAAAACATCCACATCAGAGTCTCACACAGATGGCCTACACACACATAAAAAATGGCCCGCGTCACCCATAAGGGATATTCATCAAAACAGCAAGAAAATATGACCCACCAGTGATAATGGCCTATATCAAAAAAGACTATAAACAAGTGTTGGAGAGAGTTTGGAGAACTCTCCTGCATATTTTTAACTGCTTCAGTGGAATTACAAATGACCTTTGCACTCTTGTCAGAATTCTGCTGACAAAAGTCCAAAGAATTTTTATCAACCAATGTCAATTCTTCCTGTTGTTGACAAAGTCGTAGGTGGAGATCGGAGCCCTACAGAACATTTTCGCTGAAATGTCAGCAGCACACACTTGAGATTCCATAGGAGAACTACATATGTTTACTCTTGGTTCCCACAGAAGATCCTAAGAAAAAAACATCTGAAATTACTGCATCACATGGTTTTACTCTTGGGACATCACATTTCTGGGTGTTGCCAACCCCATTCCCATCATACCTTGTGTTCTGGATGGTGGATACTTCACTGTTGAGGGAAGAGAGTTTGTTTCTCAAAATCCAGAAGGTCATCAGAAAGAATGCTAAATTGACCTTCAAGAAACCACAGATGGTTTCATTGAATACAATTTCAATCCATTATCTCTATCCTAACCTGTCCGACATCATATCCACACATAAGTATATTTCATATGTAGTAAGTATTAGGTTTGTGGTTTTAGGCTCTCTCATTGAAAACCAAGTTCATCCCAATACAAGAACACTCCTCTTGTTGCCACTCCCCATATTTAAAAGTCTGTTATTCTAATGACCTTCAACTGCTCTGTAAAAATGCTCTGACGTCTTGACTTACACATAAAATGGCACAGACTGGTCCGAGGAAGCTCCATACAGATCCCTTTTCTGAGTTGAGCCAGCAGCTGAGTAGGAGAAAAATTAAAAATACTTGATCTCTAAGATAAAGAACATGTATACAAATTCATTAAACATTTATTCATCAACTAGTTCTGAGTGTCGATTCTATTGTGTTCTCTGAAGACACAGTGGAGAGTAAAAGTAAAGATGATCCTAAAATCCACAAATCTCACATCAGACACAAAATAAGACTATTGCACAAATAAAACTATAATGAGGTTTATTTAAATATGTCATTGGATATCGTGTTTACTTAGATATATAAGGGATATTATATATAACTATGTAAAGAAATAATAAAACTATTTTTAAATCACTATTCTCCACCTAGCACTTTCTGGTGTTGTTCACAGTCTGTGAACTCTTATTTCTCTATTTGCTTTGACAGAGTGTTCATTTCAGTGAAAGCAAAAATCCCTACCCCTAAAGAATTAACAAAAATATGAATACATCTCTCGCTTCACCAATTGTCTAAGACAGTGATTTCAGGTGAGATCAACAAGAACATGACTGGAAAATTTTTAAAAAACACTGGATCACCAAGCCACCATAAGGATTTTGCACAACTAGAAGTATTGCTAAAAATCTAAGGAGTCACAAGGATATTCCATGATCTGGGAAGATCATAAAAATGAAGGCACCAGACGCTCACCTAGTAACTCTCACCTGGTAATTTTTTCTCGTGTTTCAAAAGCTAACTGCAAAGAAATTCTTATGAGAATGAGTCAATGGACTTACAAAGTATAAATATGTAATTTTATGGCAATAATAGTAAAAAAATAGAAGGTGGAATAAATGGAAGAATATTGGAAGGAAATTTTGAATTGAATGAAAGCTAATATCAGTCATTACCAAACTGTGCTTCAAAACTGTGGTGTCCACATGAAAAACAATGCAATGAAAACCCTATCTCTCACACCACACACAAAAATAATTCATTTATCATAGACATAACTGAAATAGATAAAATTATAATACTCTTAGAGGAACAAGTTGGTCACTACCTCAGGGTAAATTCAAAAGACATCTCCAGGGGGAAAAGCAAAAATAAACGAACACAGAAAACGATCAAAACATAACTACATCCAATGCACCTAAGAAGAGAAAGAAGATAATAACAGACATTGGAACTCCCATGATATGTGAAATACTCATAGATTGAGATGCAATTTCAATATCCCAAAAGGAAGACAGCATTGTAAACAAGAAACCATAAAATCATTATTTAAAAATTAACCAATCATTTAAAGTCACTCAAAAACAAATGAAAAGAAGAACGCCAAGATGGTACGTAGAACAGAAAAAAATCTTCTTTAGGGGGGTTGGAGAGGGGAGGGATGGAATGAGGGGACAAGGCAGTGGTAAGGGAAACTGAAACTCTGGTGGAGGGTATGCTGTGAAATACAGATTGAGATACAATATCAATATTCAAAAATGATTGTAGCATTGTGAACAAAGGATTTAATAAATATCAATTTTTCCAAAAGGCAAACTTGAGTGTGTGTGAAATGTTTATCTTTTAAGATGTGAAAGCATTAAACTAGTATAAATGTGAAAACAATGAATTCAAGCTCTGAACCTTGACTCTCTAAATTTGAATCCCTGCTCTGCCAATTACAGGTTGTGAACCTGTTGGCATTTACTTACATGATCTGTGCTTCAGTTTACTCATTAGTAAAAATGATTAAACAGCAATAACTATTTCACAGTATCAATGGGAGAAAAACAGACTCATAAAAAAATCATTTTAAAGCTGCCTGAGAAAAAAGTAAGACTTTGTAAACCTATTGCATTCTCTATTATTTTGATTATTTAAAGCAATTCTACTTTCCCAGATGAAAAATTAGAACATCCTATAGGATCTTAAAAGAAACAGTTTAGTGTCTTTAGTGATGCCCCAAGCACAGCTTTAGATTTCATCTTTGTTATTTCAAGGACAGGAATTTAAAGACATTCTTCTTTATATACTTCCACCAGAAATATGCCTGAAGGAATATTGCCTAATGTTTCTTTTCATATTACGTGTGGTCATAAAAAATGTTACATTGCTTATATGGCAGCCATGGTCACGGTGCAGGTTAAGATAGTGGGAGTTACACTTACCGGGTAGATGTTCCATAAAGGTGAGGTCTAGAAGCCACAGAAATGGCCACAATCACAGCAGGGACCCCGTAGCCCACAGGGAACATGAGCTTCTTCAAGAGACTGCTCACACTGGAGTAGTTGACCACCATCAGGTTGCGTGCAGTGAGGAACA
Organism: Solenodon paradoxus; assembly: GCA_004363575.1. NCBI lineage: Eukaryota > Metazoa > Chordata > Mammalia > Eulipotyphla > Solenodontidae > Solenodon > Solenodon paradoxus. Next base: position 27,970 of record RJWH01008542.1, read on the forward strand.
GGTGCAGGCCCTCCAGCAGCATCCAGGTGAAGGAGGCCAGGTAGAGGTAGTGTAAGGCACCTGCAATGGTGGAGCACAGCACCTGGGAGAGGAGAATGGTGTCTCCAGGAAACAGTGTCAGTATAAAGTGTGACCCCAGTACCTCTTCAGTAGCTCATCATTGAGAATAACTCTAGTGATGAAGAAGTTAAGAAGAGTGGTAATATAGTTGTATCCATCAATGTGAAAATTATGCTGACCCTTCCGACCTTCCCCCAGGAACCCAAGTCAATTCTTTTAATATGTCATGCAGCATAGCTCCATGACTCCGCATCTCCTGGTCAGGACAGAAGGACCTCTGGGACACTGTCAGTACCTTGATCTCAGTCCTGTCAACAGCTGTGAGGAAGAGCAGGTGGGCCAGGAAGAGGCAGATGGAGAGCTGCAGGTGGAGTGAGGTGCTGGTGTTCTGGATGCCTTTGCACAGGAGGAAGGTGAGGGCTGCCAGCAGGAGGCACAGCAGAGAGAGACTCAGCCCCACATAGGTGATGATATTCAATACAGGATCCTCTGCCTGGAGCACAGCAAAGAAGACATCACAGTCACGTCTTCCCACTCTGGGGTAAAATTGTGCTTTTCAAAGTACAGAGACCAGAATGGTAAAAGTAAAATCACCACTTAGGCCAAGTATGGGCAAATGCAGTAATTGGAACATTCATTAAGTCTTGAATGAGAACGTGAAAGTCTATGATAGCTCAGGAGTTTGACAGTTTCTTATAAAGTTAAATCTACACTTGCAAATGAACCAATCATTCCACTTCTGGATATTTACCCAAGAAACATGAAAACCCACATACTCAAGAAGTATGTCTAAGAATAATCACAGAGCACAGTATTCACCTAGGTTCAGGGAACGTGAGCCTCTGCTCCCAGGGACCCCAAATAACAAGTCCCACCCTGCAGAGCCCTGGACCTGTCTCCACCCAGTTTCACAGGCCCCAGAAGAGGAGTAATAAAAGTCTATTTAACACATGGTACTGGAAAAACTGGGAAGACTTTGCCAAAAAGAGGACTAGATAACTCATTATCATCATACACCAAATTAACTTAAGATGCATCAAAGACGTAAGAGCCAAACCCTTGAAATACTTACAAGGAAAGGTGGGGAAAACACTACTGCCTCAACCTCAAAGAGATCTTTGGGGAAGAAACAACTATGGAAATAGAGGTCAAAGTAAAACTGAGATATTGAGACTACATCAAACTGAAAAGCTTCTGCATAGCAGAAGAAACCACCACTAAAACGAAAAGACAGCTCATGGAATTGGAGAAGATATTCACACAGTATATACCAGATAAGAGCTCAACATACAGAGCTCATACACATCGATAATAAAAAGGAAAATAACCCACTCAAAAAATGGGCGAAAGAACTAGACATGTATCTCAAGAAAGCATATATGGCCACAGATACCTGAGGAAATTTTCTGCATCACCCATGACCAGAGAAATACAAATAAAAACACAATGAGAGACAACCTCCTACCAGTGAGAATGGCCTACATCAAAAGATCTGGAAATATCAAATGTTACAGGGGGTGTAGAGAAAAGGGACCTTTTTACACTGTTGATGGGAATGCAAATTGGTGCAACCTCTTGGAAAACAGCATGGAGATAAATGAAAAAAA
>RJWH01008543.1:0-29621 GCA_004363575.1 Solenodon paradoxus
GAGTGTTCTCTATAAAGCAGGCCAAGGGTGTAAGCCAGTGGACACTTGGATGTCCTTCATTGTGCAAGTTGTGGGTAGCTGTGATGGTCACTGGTGCTGAAGAGGTTCTTTACTCAAATGCAGCTCAGGTCCTCTGCAGGCAAGTCAACTAGTGTTATGAGACCCAGTCTCAACTTCTTACTGCCCAAAATCCAAAAATTGAGAGACAGGTGTTACTGAAAATGGAAAAAATAGGTTTATTCATCCTGAGGATATGGTGGTCCACTGTCTCAAAGTCCACCTCAAATTCCTCAGGCTAGCTGAGGGATATTTAAAGAGCATGAAAAGGGAGAATGTGCAGAAGAACACGTGTCCAGGACTGTCTTGAGTTGTTGTCTCTGAAGCCTGGATGATGGAAATTTATTGATTGGGTATTGTTGCTGAGATTGGATTCTGACATCTTGAACTGTCTCATGAATGAACATTGAGTTAATTAGGGAAAGAGAACACTGAAAAAGCATAGTTTGTGTTAGAAGTGTGGATTTCTTTTAATCCTTAGGTTCCTTAGTGACAGGCATTTTGCCTGCTGTTGTTATGGTAAAATAAGGACTGTGAGGGAATCTGTTGTGTGGATGTAGACACTCCCTTGGTGTCCTAGACATCTCAGCTAAGCCAAGAGACAAGATCAATATCCTCAGCTACTTTTCTGTGTGGTTATCATCTTTTTAGTTATAATGACCTGCTTTGGATTTTTTATTAGACATTTGAGGATTTCTGGGGATATTTTCACTTGTTGGTAACTGTCTTGATGTTGGATTCTGTTGAAACACAAAGGCTAGTCTCTCTTATTCCACCTAATTTCTGATGTCACTATTTTGGTTTTTTTTCAATCCTTTACATGTCCTTCATTCTTATCTATAGGCTCCCCCTACTCCATGAACGTACAGAAGGTTGTCAGGAAATACTTTTTTACAAATATGACCTGCCCTTGCTATCCATACATAAATACTAAATTCAATTGTCAGAGGACAGTGGAGCTAAAAATGTCATCTTAGAGATGCTCTTCTGCTGGCCCCATGAGATCTGCTTCATGTGTCGGTAGACACAATGTCATAATCAGGGCTGTAGGGAATGTGTGTGCATGCGCGTGTGGGTAGTAAGGGAAATTATCACTTACCGCACGTGAAGAGGAAAGAGGTGAACTGATGTCCCAAGCTTATGCTATCTTCTATAAGAAAACATGCAGAATTTGGACTAAATGGATGTTGAAATAGAGGAGAGTTAATGCAAGAATCAAAGTATGTTTCATTTACTTACAGTGTAGTTAATACTCACCTTAAGTACATCATACATAATATGATCTATACATTTTAAATAGCTACTAAGAAATCACTCACATTACCTCTCCACAGCATCTGGATGTGCTGGCATCCTGCTACCATTCTTATCTCACCTCCATTCCCTTATCTCTGCTGTAGGTACTCCCACCACACCAGCCCCTCACTGTTCTGTGACCATGACTAGAATTCTCCTGAACTCAGGACATTGCTAATGGCTATTTATCTGACCTGAATGCTTTTCTCATGAGATTAATGTGAACAGGTATCCTTGAGAGATAGATAATAGACATAGACATGATTGATTGATGAGAAACATAAGTAGATAGTAGATATATGGATAGAGATCTGACAGAAAGATACATAGACAGGCTATAGATAGTTCATATATGATTGGTATATAGATATCTCCATCTCATTCCTTTCAGATTGTCTTCTGAAATTCCTTTAACTGGATATGATTAAAAACTATGTCATCTATACTTTTCATCTTCATCAAGCTTCATTGTTTTACTTAATAATCATCAGTTTACTTATTTATCGATATTCCTTTGACACCCAGCCACACACATCGAAAACAAAACTTTTTAAGGCTAGTATCTTTTAATTAATTTAATTGCTATTTCCCAGTGGCTTAAATAATAATTGGGAAATTATTTATCAGCATATGGTACTCATGAAATACTACAAAGACCTAGCAGGTGAAAGTCGTGGATGGAACTAGGATGATGCTCAATGAAATAAGACAAAAAAACAAATGATTACTGGATGATCTCACTTTTATGTGGAATAAAAAAAAACAAAGGAACAGACAGATTCAAAACCTACCCTTGGACACTGAAAATAGAACTTAGGTTACCACTGACAAAGGAGGTGTGGACAAACGGAGGTCGTCTGAAGTGTGGGAGGACTTTAGGTAATTTGGCAGTGGGTGTGATGCATTATCATGTACTTGATGGAGAGTAAATTCATCCAAGTTTATATTGTTTCATAAATTAAAATTACCTCAATATAATTATAATGCTATTTATTGAACTAAAATAAATTAGGAAGTTTGCAAAGGAAATGTACCTTGAAAAGATGTTTGGACTGGGCAAATAAGGTTGGCTGATATCTGCATTAAGAGAGGACAGAACATTGAGGATTCTATGGTATTTTTTAAAGAAAATTCTCAGACAGGAGTGAAAGTGAGCAGCCAAGAAGACAGACGACAAAGGAACACTTATTTTATTTAGTTATTCATCTTGGATTTTCTCACCTGTTCTGGCATGCCAACCCAGGAACTTGGGAAGTATGTGGACTGCAAGCAACTGCTCCTCCACCAGGGGCACCAACATTAAGATTCCTGACATTTTCAAATAACAGGCACTGGATCTACAGAAAATATAGAAGGCTTTCTTAAATAAATGTGTTTAATATAAAAACATGCCATTGATGTTAATTTACTGATCAATGTGCTTCAATGTGTATTCCTCTTTTTTTTCCAATGCAGCAATTCCCTCAGCTACATGGAACCCAAAAATCAGACTCGTATGTCAGAATTTATCCTCCTGGGACTCTCAGGAGAGGCAACGCTACAGCCTGTTTTATTCTGGTCGTTCTTGTTCATGTATCTGGTCACCTGCATTGGAAATCTCCTCATCATACTGGCCATCATCTCTGATCCCCACCTCCACACACCCATGTATTTCTTCCTTTCCAACCTGTCCTTTACAGACATCTGTTTCACCTCCACCACCATCCCTAAGATGTTACTCAACATTCATATGCGGAGCAAGGTCATCACCTTTGAAGGCTGCCTCAGCCAGTTGCACTTTTCAATAGTTTTTGGAGAATTAGAATATTTAATCTTGACGGTGATGGCCTATGACCGCTTTGTGGCCATCTGTCACCCTTTAAACTATATGGTCATCGTGAATCCTCGGTTCTGTGGCATCCTGCTTTTTCTTTCCTGGTTATTGAGTCTCCTGGAATCGCTCCTTAATGGTTTAATGGTCCTACGACTATCTTTTGGTACAGAGTTGGAAATCCCTCACTTTTTCTGTGAACTTAATCAGGTGATCCAACTGGCTTGTTCAGACACCTTCCTCAATGATCTAGTGATGTATTTGTCAGCAGGCCTTATGTGTATTATTCCTTTCATGGTTATCCTTTTCTCTTACTCTAAGATTATAATCTCTGTTCTGAGAATTTCATCAGCTAGTGGCAAGTATAAAGCATTTTCCACGTGTGGGTCTCACCTCTCCGTGGTCTCCTTGTTCTATGGGACAGCACTGGGTGTCTATCTTAGTTCTGCTGCTTCTCAAAACTCCAAGGACAGTGCAATAGCTTCTGTGATGTACACAGTGGTCACACCCATGCTGAACCCTTTTATCTATAGTCTTAGAAACAAGGACATAAAACAGTCTCTAATTAAACTCTTCAGCTGAAACCGAGTCCCTACCTGACCGACACCTTTGCCTCTGGAATATTTGCTCAGCAGTAACAGGACTCGAACCCCCTCAAAGAGTAACTCTTGACATGTATCAGTTAATCCTAGATAATATGTTGTTAACCATATACACTGAGTTTAATTTATTTTTCAAAAAGCATAAATCATCTTTTTTTCTGGGTAATTTTAACTGTGTTTTCTGAATTGAATATAGAAAAGACTGTCTCCTGCATGAATTTTATTCAGTGAACTACTTAATACAGGAAATTGGGTATGTATTAAATCAGTGGAAGAAATGGAAAAATAAAGATGTATTCCATCCCTCCCAGACAGTATCCAGCACTTTTTGGATTATCTGGAGAAAAAATCTTGTGTGATATCAACATCTAGTGAGCACCAAGGATAATGACGATTCACTTCAGGAACTATCAGATATAGAACAGGAATCACCATCATGTTAAGTTTGTAATAATCTGTATTTGTTCTTCATCTAATTGTCTTAAAAACAGTTCAACTCGTAAGTCAGTTGTAATAAGAACAACTCTTTGTTTTTACATCAGCTATGCTATTATAATGCGATTCCTCATCATATGCATTATTAATTTTTTTTCATAGTTTAATAGGAAGAAACATTTTCAGGAGATCTTTCATTTGTAGGAATTTCCATTAGACCACATGTCATCACTATGTGATCCTTGATTGCCATCCATAGCACTTACTTGTTGCCTCTCTGACTGCTCTGATCCTGCTTGAATTTTGCAATCCTTCCCTCCCATTTGTCTCCAGTATATAACCCTATCCCACATTTGCCATCCCAGTGTTTCAATTTTGTCTCATTGAAATATGGTCAGCTTATTTAAGCCTTGTTATTCATACTTTGCATTTATCTCTCCAAAGACTTCTGGGATATCAACTTTAGATCTTGATCTGGGGTAATAAGAGGAGTCATATATGGAGCATTCATGGAGTGTACACTTATCTAAGGTAAAGTCATTGCAGGATCTTTAGAAAAGGCACAATGTGTCTCACCAGATGGGTCAGATCGACTGCCTAGACAAACACTGAAGCTTGCACTTTCATGAAGCAAAGTATTTTAATTCCCCAGAATCTCCTAGTCAACCTCCTGGGTGTTTTCACATGCCTTGAGTTTTACAAATGATTTTTAGCCAGGTATCAATGCAACTCATTTTGTAATTTGTCTCAATGTAGGGTCAAGCTCTTGATTTAGACCCATATCAGCATGGCTACCTTGAGCTAGCAGACATTCAGTGTTAGAAATGTCTTGATGAATGAATTGTTCCTTCATTTGAGGGTTTGTCAATTCTTGTCATTTTCTTTAATCTCTCCCATGTGATCAAATATATTCTTACTCCATGTTCCTTGATATAGCTTTACAACATTCACAGAAGCCAGTCTATCTCTTTTTTGATAGGCAGTTCATTTGGGGGTAAGTGAAAGATGAGATAAGATGAAATGGAATTCCCACTGGTATTCATGGACTGCTTGCAAGCTATGATCTCATGAGAGACAGCATCATTGTCCTCAATTCAAACTACACACAATAGCAATGTTCAGATGGAAGACCTGCCTGCTTCTTGCTCTCTAACTTACAGAAAATAGTCTTCCTGTCTATGCTGTTTTATTTTTTAAAGGAAAGATATAGACAGGAATGAAGGCAAGCAGAAGCAGGCAGGATGAGAGAGGAGGAAGAAGCACTTCTTTATTTTATTTACTTGTTCATCTTGGTTGTTCCCATTCATCCTAGAACACATACCCACAACCTTATAATGAATGTGGACTGAGCTCACTTAAACCCCACTCCACCAGGATGCATCCGTATTGTTTTCTCTAAATAGAAATAACTTTAAGTATGCTGAGCATAAATGCTGCAAGTGTATTTTGCAATCATTATGAATGGACTGAAGGTGATGAACTTTGAGTACTGAGAATGAGTAAGAACACTGAAAACCAGGCCAGCTGAGAAAGCTGACATTTCAGCTATCATCAAAAAAGTGGTGAAATCAGGAAAACCTCAATGAAATCTTAGACTCTGTGAATATGCTACATAGTACAGTTAGCATGAAACATGCCATGAGTGTTGGTTCAAGAGTCACTCTGTTATTATATCTGTTGAACAAAGGATGTACATCTCCCATTTTCAAACTCACATTGAAATTTACCTCCATTCTTCCAAACAACTCAATATTTTTCCAACCTTGTTGGTATCAGAATGGATTAAATAAGGCATGTGCTTCATTGTTTCCATCCGAAACTCCCATGTCATTATCTGATCACTATGCAGGACTCACATCTAAAATTATAGATGCTAATGAGACTCAGAAATAAACTTTCCCAGTGACTACCGTCAGCAATTATGCCAAACAGGAAGGAGTGAATGCTCTTTCAGTTGGTTGTATTCCCAAGCTTTGAAAATATGTAGAATTGTTGATAGATATCAAACTTCCTAATACTTTGTATTTTTAGAGATGATTGCACATCTCAATTGTTCCTAAGACTCTTCCAAGCTTATACTCATATAACTCATTTATTTATGCAAAAAAGGCTTATAAAATGAGGAAATTAAGAGATGGTTCTATCTCTACCTTATATTCCTAGATGTTATAAAACAAAAGTTAACTTTTTAACAATTTTTAAATATACTTTCAGTTACGTTAATAAATATATCCCCACTTCTATGCAACCATCATGACTATTACCAGATATTTCCATCACTTAAAAAGAAACTATTATTTTCCCCCAATCAAACCCCAGGTATGACTAGTCACTATGAATTTGCTTATTATGGATAACACATATAATTGCAATCATTAGGTGCCCTTTTTATCTAGCCTATTTCATTTAACTTAATGTTTTCATGGTTCACCCACATTGCAGGATGAGATCATCATTCTTTTATTCCATTTAGTGGATACATAAATAAGCATTCTGTTTTTCTATTAAACAGTGGACACACTTTACTTTTGCAACTCCATTTTGGCTGTTGTGGATCACGACTCCATGAGTATTTGCATGCAAGTAACTCTTTTATCCACATTTTTACTATTTTTGCATACAGCTAGATATGGAATTGTCTGTTTAGATGGTAATCTTTACTTAAATTATTGAGGAATTGCAATCTTTTGTCCCACAAGTGTTGCACCATTTTACATACCTATCGACCAACCACAAATGTTATAATTTTCCTATGTCTTCTTCGATACCTATTTTCCTTAAAAATATAGAAGCTATTCTAGTATTTTGGAAGTGGTATCTTATAGTGAATTTGAACTTAAGATCCCTATAATCCACTAATGTTGAAATTTTTTTCATGCGGTGAGTGGCTAATTGCATTGCTTATTTGGGTAATGTTTATTTAAAACTTTTATACTATTAAAAATAGGGTTATTTTATTATTTTTATTTTTATTTTTGGAGGAAAGGTACAAGCAGAAATGAAGGTGAGTAGGCAAACAGGAAGGAAGGAAGTGAGAAGAGGAGGTAAAGCTTTCCTTTTTTTTATTTAGCTGTTCACATTTGTTGTTCACCATAACCCCAGGTCTTGGAGCCTGACTCTTGAGATGTATGTGGGACTACTCCTAGATTACTAGACCACAAGACCACCAGAGTACACCACTTGTTAATTTTTTTGTTGAAATATATTTTCCATACAACACTGGGTGGATTTAAGGTACAAAACTTCTTTATATGATTGTTATTGTAACCAAAAATTAACCTCTATCACATCATATAATTACAATTACTTATTAGTGGTTAGAAAATTAAGAAATAGTCTCTTAGTAAATTATAGTAAACTATAATACAACTCTGTTGTCTATATTCTCTGTACTGTGTATCAGATCTCTAGGAATTATTCACTACTCATTGCAATTTGTAATTGAATACAATATCCATCTTGTCCCATACTCCCTGGCCCCAGGTAACCACCACTCATTGTTTCATGATCTTTGTTCTTTAACATTCCAAGGGATAGCCGACAGCATCATAGTCAACAAAATGATCATCTAATCATTATCAGTATATCAGTCTACCGAATGAGAATACATGTTTTGAAATATTTATCATTACAGAATTAATATCCAAACTATCAATAATTCCCACAACTCAAGGACCAAAAGCAAACAATACAATTTAAAAGTGGGTAAGAAACTTTATAGACATTTTTCAAAAAAATAAATACAATAGTTAACAGGTACATAAAAATATACTACACAATTAGTCATAAGGAAAATGGAAATCTAAACACTATTACCTCCCACCTGTTGAAAAATGCTATGATCACAAAGAGAAAAGATACCAGGCATTAACAAGGATGTGGGAAAAAGAAAATAATGTACACTGTTGTTGGGATTGTAAACTATCAGTCACAATAAAAGTTACATGATGTTTTCTCAAAAAATTGAAAACAGACATATGATCCAACAAACCTACTTCTGGGTATATATCCAAAGGAATGAAACTATCATTTTGAAGAAGTAAATGCACTTCCATGTTGATTATAACATTATTAGCAATGGTGAAAATATGGAACCAACCCATGGTCATCACTAAATGAAAAAACATGATATGTAATATATCATAATATAATATATATCATAATAAAGACATACAATGTGTAATAATATTGTAAGTTATATATTATTCAGCTATAAGAAAGTGGGACATTTTGTCTTTTCAACATGGGTAGACAGGCTTTAAAGGTCTGGTTGTCATAGAGAGACAGAAAAATAAGTTTGCTTGGTTTGATTTTTGAAATACAAAGTTCTTTTTATATTCATGATATTAAAAGCCAATTATATATTTGATTTACAAAAAGTTTTTCTCATCTGTAGCTTTCCTTTTCACTCTGTTACTATATTCATGTACCAATGTCTTCAAATTGAAAAACTCATTTATCTTTTTCCCTTTTTTCACGTTTTTTTGCATCAAATAAACTACTTCCAAAATCTCACTTAGTAACAAAATATAAAAATTACTTCACTACATTGCAAGATTCTATTTGCTAGTAGTTCTTTCGTTTTTTTGAGGATAATGTAGCCATATTAATAAAGGATCTTGATCTATTCTTCCCTCTTCTTGTTATGTCTTTGCCCCATTTTGATATCAGAGTAATCCTGACATTATTAAATAAGTTAAGAATTATTCCTTCCTCTGTTTCTTTTTGGAAAATTTTGAGAATTGATGCAAATTGGTGTTTGAAAGAATTCACAATTGTAGATATGGAGAGCTGACCTTTATCTTTGTACTTATTCTAGTCTTATTGATGCTTTTTATTTACTATGCAATCTGCTTTGATTGTGTCTCTATTTCTAGGAAATTATCCTTTGTTTCTAGTTAATTTGTTGGTGTACAATTGCTCATAGAATTCTCTCAAAATCATTTTTATTTCTGTATTGTCAATAGTAGTGCTCTTACATTTTTAATTCAGTAATGTGATTTTTCTCTCTTCATTTGCTTCATGTATCTGAAGGTTTAGCACAAGATGGTGATGGAGAAACGTCCTGAAAAGCCCTCCTCCCATGCACACTATGAATCTACAGCTGTACATGGAATGACAGCTTCTGAAAGGTCATGAAAACTAGCTGAAGAGAACCTTCAAAACAAATGCATTTAAAAAATACATAGAGATGGGTAAAGAGGCAGAGGTGTGATTCTCACCAAAATCCCCACCTCCAGTATGACAACTCATGATTTGGATCCAACTCACAAATCCAGAATTTCTCCCTGAGAAGTAAGAGTCATTCCTCATTTCAGATACCACAACCCTTAAGATCTGTCCTGGAAAGAGAGCTGCCAATATGTCTGATTTGGAAGAACAATGAGTGAAGGCGACCCCTGGTGGAGCAATAATTAGGTCTATCACCTCCAAAGGCAGGCCACATACCCCTGGGTTCCAGTCCAGAATGGAGTGAGGGCGAAACAACCAATGTAAACAGTTAAAATGGAAATAAAATTAAAGGGCTTCTTTCTCCTCTTCTGTCTCTTTAACCTGTCTGTGTGATTGCCTTCATTCCTATCTGTACATTTCCTTTAAAAAAAAGAGTAAAACAATGGATGACATATATTTTAAACTTGCATAATGTTACAATGCAATGTTTCTCCAGTAAAAATAATTATGAAAAGTGAAAGGAAACTCATGGGGTTCAGGTATAGGAGACCCACAGGAATGTTATGGAATTGAGATATTGTTCTTACAGGGTTCATTGACAAACTCACTCATGCCAGAACACTGAGCAAATGCATCAGTATGTAAGCTCCTAGAAGATGGCAAAGAGATTAATTTGCTAATCTTAAACATCTCTCAGAAGAGCAGGAGCAGATTGGGACTCTCTTCTGGGAGCCATTTTGTATACTTCCACTATTCCATAAAGGTGGTGAGCACACCTCCATCCTTCACTTTCCCTCTGTCTCCCTAGAGTCCACAGGTACATGCAGTCCACACAGAGTATGATTTGTCATCCCCTAAGGGGCAGTCCAGGTTTGCCATACATCTGGATAACAAAGGTGCTCTCACAGAATGTTGACCAGAAGGCCAGGGGAAACAACCAAGATGAACTATTAATAAATGAAATGCATCACCTTCCTTTCTCTTCCTGCCTACCTTCCTATGCTCACCTTCTTTTCTGTCTTACCTTTCCTTAAAAAAATCATCAGACTGCTTAGACCATCACACAGATTTGATAGACAACCCAGATAGCACAAAGTTGAATGATGTTTCATCTCCTGTACAAAGTCATTCCTTCAAGACTGGGAGAGGTAGTTGACACCGAGCTAGACAACACCACAAAAATATTACTTTTCAATATCCTTGAGCAGTAACTTCAACATTGTAGTCATACCCAGACTTATCTTTCAAAATTGGAAACAACCTTTTTGCTTTGGTTATTATCATGGTGCTGAGAATGTTATATTTTGGTGTCTGGTTTTCATCAGAAGTTTCTCTGTATCTGATACAGGTCCTTCTTTCATTTCTGTAAGTATCATGGACTTCAAGGAAGCAGATGATTTAATAATTCTGTGATTTTGTTCTTCTTCATCAAGATTGTAGCTATGAGTGTACTCTGGTAGCCTAGCAGTATACATCCCAACATCCAGGATTCAAGACACAGGACTGGGAAGAACAACCCATGTGAACATCTATTCTCCTTCATTCCTGCCTGTACCTTTCCTTGAAAAAACATTGTAGCTGTGGTGGAATGGGCATGTCTGACTAGACTGAGGAGACATAATCATCACTGGTTTTCCATTTTATAGTCCTTAATTACTTTTAATTTTATTTTCAGATTAATCATTGAACCTGGTTGCAACTCATATTGGATATTTTTAATCTTAGAGAACATGATAAAATGAGAGTAGATTAAATCAAGCACCAGGTTAATGATGCTCTCAGGGGAAATAACAAATATCATACTTGGTAGACACAAGATGTATGAAGCAATTGCTGATGTAAAAGACTAAACCCGTACAAAGGCTGAAACATCGGTAGGATATTGGGTATTGAAACAGTGACCATATATCCAGTCCATTGCTGACCTAAGCAATGCATGACTATATCAACGATAGAACACTACTTGGCATGAAAAAAATGAATAAAATCTTGGCATTTTAAGCAATGTGGAGACTTTGAAGGTATTATGCTATTTGAAATGTCAGAAAGAGAAAGACAAATTCTGGTTTACTTATATGCCAGATACAAAACACAAACAAGGCAAACTAAAATCATAATAAAAGAAAACAGACTGATGGTTACCAGAAGGAAAGTGGGTTAGAATGTGAGCAAAATAAAAGAGGAGCAATATTTACAAATTACAAATTACAAAATCAACAAATAAGTGAGATATTTTGTACAGCATGAGAACTGTAATTGACAATAAGGTATTGCAAATTTTCTCAGAAAAGATGGTAACTAGATTTATTATGATGACCATTGTGTAATGCATGTAAATGTCAAAAATTATGTTGAGCACCTGAAAATGAAATTATATGTATAGGTTCATTTCAATTAAAAAATCAAACGCATAATGGGAAATTACTTTACACATCTTGGATATTTTAAAAATTAAAACAGAAATTAAATATTGGTGAGGATTTGGAATCACTGAAAACCTGGTGTCTTGCTGATTAGTATTGAAAATGTCAACTGCTATAGAAAACAACTTGTTGACCTCAAAACACTGAACATAGAATTGCCATGTGAATATAGAATTGCCATTTGATTCAGGAGTTTCCTTTGTAGTGCATACCTAGTAATACACCCCCAAAGAATTGGAAGCAAGGACAATAACAATCTTATACCACTGTGTTTTAAATACCTAATGAGATATATTTGATTTATAAAATAATGTAAATCTATATAGGTAGGCTCACCATTCATCAAATATGTGATACCATGCTATTCCCTCCACAAACTGCCCAAACTTTCTTCACCATTTTTCATGGAACCCCACCTCCTATGCCACTGGAATCCTCAGTTCTATTATACATGTCCAAGGGTTGGGTTTTCTTTTGTTCATTTATTTGCTTTGTGTCTTTATAATATATGAGGGTGATCCTTTGGTATTTATATTTCTCCTTCTGACTTATTTCATGAACAAAATTCTTCTAGTTCTATATTTCTGTTGAAAATGACTGAACTTAATCTTTTATAGGGTTGTGTAAAATTCCATGGTGTCTATAAACTACATTGTCTTTATCCATTCATCTGATGATGGGCACATAGATAGTTTCCAATTCTTGGCTATTGTAAATAGTACTGCAATAAACAAGCATGCATATATATCTGTGAATTCATGTTGTGTTTTTGGAGTAAATACTCAGAAGTTGGGAGATGTGATCACATGGAATTTCCATTCTCAATCTTTGAGTAATTAATCTCCATTCTCAGCTATAATTTTTCATCAGTGGGCACTTCCACCAACAATGTAGTGTTCCCTTTTCTCCATATTCTTTCCAACATTTATTGTTTCCAGTCTGTTGGAGAAGAGAAAGAAGGATGCCACAGAACCTAGGATTCATGATGTAAAGGGTGACAAATGACCACAAAGAAGTCATAGGCCATTACCGTCAAGAGGAAGCTGTCTACTCCTCCAAAGAGATTGTAAAAATATACCTAGCTAAGGCAGACTTCAAAGGTGATCACTTTGTTCTGCATATGAATGTTTAATAACATCTTAGGGATGGTGGTGGAAATAAAACAGATGTCTTTAAAGGACAGATTGGAGAGGAAGAAATACATGGGCATGTGGTGGTGGTATCAGAGATGATGGGCAGGATAGTGAGAAGATTTCTGATGAAGGTGACCAGATACATGGACAAGAGCAACCAGAATAAAACAAGCAGTAGTACTGCCTCTCTGGAGAGACCCATGAGGATAAATTCTGAAGTAAGAGTGTGATTTTTTGGTTCCATGCAGTGGTATGAAACTGATGGAAAAGTGACAAAATTAATTCAGACTCAAGATAGACCATCATTCAACAAATACATATATATAGTGTTTGATTTTGCACATGCCTTGTTAATTCCTAGATACCTATCTATTACTCTTTAGTAGAAAACAAGGGGAATTTCACTGCTCTTTGTCCCATATATTTACTCAAGGAAATACTTTTCTTTCTAAATTGTATGGATTGATGGGCACAAGAACGCTGGTGGTGGTGGGTGTGGTGTGAAATACACACAGGTGGAGGTGTCATTCCTAGGTACTTAAATGAAGATAGGCTTGCATGCAAAAGAAAAAGTAAAATTATTTTAAAAATTAATAAATTATCTGACTTATTCTTCTTTATTTAGCAAATATCAAAGCAATTATTTTGTGCCAAAGAATATTAGTGGTCCTGTGAAACCAAAGTCAATTTATTTTTAATTAGTTTTATTGAGGGAGCATTGCATTCTAACATTATATAGGTTAAAATTGTGCATAATAAATACAAATGTGTATATTATACAGTAAGTTCACCACTATTTGTTTCTCCTTCACTATATACACAGAATCCCTTTAACTCTGGTTGCCTGTCCCTTGTCTCTTCCTGCAGCCAATGATTGCCTTTTTTGACTAAAAGTCTATTTTTATTTGATTTAGTTCATTTGTTAAACCTATTTTTAATAATTCAATTTAATATTATTTATCTAGGCTAGGTTTTATGTTGAGCCACACAATCTCTATAAATCAACCAGTTGTATTTCATGTGGTGAATATCAGTAATGACCTTTAAAAAATAAAGTGAAACAATAGCAGTGTGTAAGGAATGTGAGAACATGACCGAGGTCCAAAATGGAAAGCGAGCTCGGTCACTACCCAAGGTTATTTCATGGTGGACTTTTGGGATAACGGCCTCCATCTGTATTGGCTGTACCAAGATGGCCTTGCCTGAATTTCTGATGTCCTTACCTACATGATAATTCTTTATTCTGCCCACTCACATATTCTTGTCTTCTCACTGCTCTCCCTCTGATGATGCCCTCTACAAAAGAGCCCCTCTACCCGCAGGTGGTGCGTTAGATTTCTGGAAGCAGGCCAGACTGATCGCCATCTGGGAGGTGAAAATATGTCTGACCTGCCAACACTGTAACTCCCATTGTTATACAATAAAGGTCATGTCCTTGCCACCTGTGTCTTATGTGATTTCCTTGACTATCTCATAGGCAGGGCATTACTCTGCTAGAATGAACATCTGAAGAGCAATAGCGTGAAAAGGAAAATGATGAGTCACTCTTATGATCCTTGTGAAGAGTCACCTCTGACTGGCTTCCATTGAGCAGAAAATCTGATGGTAGTGGAGATAAAAATCAAACACATAGCTCTGGAAAGAGTCCTTAGGGCATAAAATAGTGAATCAACCCATCAGGAAGATGTATAACATCATCAGGAATAGCAAGAAAGATGATGTAGCTTGAGAAGGAAAAACAATCTGGATAAAGGAGGTAAGATCAGTGTAAGAAAACAGGACATATTGTCCAGATATTGTTGAAAGATTTGAAGACATGAAATCCTGCAACTTGGTGGCTGTCCTTTCTGTGTTAGGATCTATTTTCTTGTATTACATTATATTAATTGAATTACATGAGAGTAAAATATTTTGTACTTATTTGTATATATTATATATAATCAATATAAAGGATACATGATTTTTCCTATCACAAACAAAATTTCTGATCCCTTAATTTCTACCATGTCAAAATGGTACCCTTTGGTATTGGAAACAATTTATTTTTAGATTTATGCACAAATCTGTGTCCTGTCTACTGACAACTTTACTCTCCATATGCACACACACTCACACACAACCATGATTATGGTATTGGACATCCTTGCAAGTAGGACCTAGCCAATTGCCCATCACAGGTCATAGCATAAAATGTATAAGGTGAGCTGTTTAGCCTTCTAATGACAACTGAGTTTTGTAATTCAGAGCTTCCAATAGAATAAACATGGAAGTCAAAACCTCATGATTATGAGGTTTTTTGTTTTGTTTTGATTTGAAGAAGCATTTCTATTTGTTTTATTTAGTTGTTCATCCCTGTTGTTTCCCCAGCCTGAGGACATGAACCCATGTCCTTGTGACTTATGTGACTTGTGCCTTCTGCAGGTGGCAAACATGACCACTAATCTACCAGTCTGTACCCAATACTACCTTTATTTTTGTCTTTTACTGTGGTAATTATTCAACACATTACAATAATTTCCTATGTATAGATTCCCCATTTCTTAGTTATGTTTCAACACGGCATGCCCTCTAGCAAATCACCAAGCATTCTTCCCCATTGTCCAGTACATTCCACCATCATTTGCCCCTGCCCATCCCATTCCCTGTTGGTCACATCAGTTCTGTTGCAAATATTTCAGGTTTGATTATGGTTCATCTGTTCCTTTGTTTGTCTCTTCATGTTCCAACTATTAGTGAGGTCATCTGTATCTATTCTCTTCTTTTGCCTTGTTTCATTTAGCATAATCCCCTCTAGTTCCACCCATGTTGATTCAAATGACAGGGTTTCATTTCTTCTAAGGGCTGTGAAGTATTCCATAGTGTATATGTACTATATCTTCTTTATCCATTCATCTGATGTTGGGCACTTAGGTAGTTTCCAGTTCATAGCTATTGTGAAAAGGGTCACAACAAACATGGGGATACATACATCTCTGCAGATGGGTGCATTTGTATCTTTTGGGTAGATGCCCAGAAGTGGAATGGTGGGATCCTGTGTAATTTCCATCTTCAGTTTTTTGAGGAATCTCCAAACTGTTCTCCATAGGGGTTGTACCAATTTGTACTCCCACCAACAATGCAAAATGTTCCTTTTTCTCCATATCCTTGCCAGTATTTGGTGTTTACAGACTTTTGGGTATTAGCCAGTATTTCAGGTGTAATGTGGTATCTCATTATTGTTTTAATTTGAATTTCCTTGATAGCCAGCAAGCAGGAACATCATTTCACGTGTCTCTTTGCCATCTGTATATCCTCTTCAGAAGAGTGTCTCTCCAATTCCTCCTCCCATTTTTAAATTGGATTACCTGTTTTTCTTTTGCTGAGTTTTATGAGTTCTTTGTATATTTTAGATAGTAAGCCTTTGTTGGAAAGGTTGAATGCAAATATCTTCTCTCAATTAGTAGATTTTCTTTTGGTTTTGGTGATGTTTTCTTTTGTTGCAATAAACTCCCAGTAACTTTCTTAAAAATATTAATTTGGTTCTATAGAACTCACATTTATTTATGTGGCATTTAATTCATTTGTTTACTTAATTTCTTAGTATATCATATATGTTGAAATCATAGGGTTATTGTTTTCCTCCATCTGTTTTATTGAGCATGGTTCCTTCTAGATTCATGGTATTAGGCCCATTTGTATGAAAAACAACCATGCTCTTTTCCCATTCTATTCATCATCAGGACAACATGGTACCAAAAATAATATACAAATTACAGGATTTCTTCTTCTGGGACTATCTAAGGAACCAGAACTGCTTCTCTGCATATTCTGGTTGTTCTTTTCCATGTACCTTATCACTGTCTGTGGGAATATGCTCATGCCCATGTACTTCTTACTGTCTAACCTGTCCTTTGTAGACATCGGTTTTATTTCCATCACCACCTCTAAGATGTTAATAAATATCCAGACAGAGAGTGAAGTCATCACCTATGCTGGATGCCTTATGTAGATATATTTTGTCCTACTTTTTATAGGGAAGGATGAATTAATCTTGACTGCGATGGCCTATGACCACTTCATGGCCATCTGCCACACCATGCGCTGCATGGCCATCATGAAACCCTGGCCCTGTGGACTGTTAGTCCTGGTGTCCTGGACCATAAATGCCCTGAATTCCTTCTTACAATGCTTAAATGTGTTGAGATTGTCCTTCTGTATAGATGTGTAAATCCCACATGTATCTTGTGAACTCAATCCAACGTACGTGTTCTGACAATTTTCTTAATAACATGGTGATGTATTTTAGAGCTTGGCTGGGTGGTGGTCCACTCGTTGGTATTATTTATTCTTACTGTAAGACTGTTTCTTCCTTTTGTGGAATCTCATAATCTCAGGGTAAGTATAAAGCATTTTCCACCTGTGCATCTCATCTCTCAGTGGTCTATTTTATTTTATTGTACAGGAATAGGAGTGGATCTTAGCTCTGCAGGTGCCCAGGATTCATACTCAAGTGCAATAGCCTCTGTGATGTACACAGTAGTGACGCCCATGTTGAACTCCTTTATCTACAGCCTCAGGACAAGGACATAGCGGAAGCTCCCAGTAGATTTTTCCAGATGACTGATATACAAGGAAAAATTGGTTTAAGACAGATGAAGTAGCCGTGATTACGGGAGAATCCTCAGAACCCAAAATAGCAATATTTAATCACATTGTGGAAATAGAACTGGTCTCTCTTATTTTTCCATTTATTCAACATCTTTACACAAATTAAGTAATTCAGTTCATGAAGTTTTCAGCTCTGACTAATACGTAGGTATTTTCCTTTTGTTCATTTTGAGTCATTCATGAAAATTTCCCCAAAAGTTCAGAAATACTTGGAAATTCACTTACCTTGGGACAGCATGGATTATTTAATAACTTCTACTTCAATGACATATCGCCTCAAATATTTTCACTAGTTTTCCTGAAAGGACAGTTATGAGTCATATGACTTACATGGAAAAGAAATGACTTGACAACTAAGTCCATTCATATAATTACATTTTAGAGGAATATATGAAAATACAATTTCTATTAAGGTCTACAATTCTTTCTTGCTTCACTATCTTAACTATTTTGCTTACATGTAGTTTTAAACTTGCTATGGTGTTTTTAAAATGTATCATGTCTTTTATTGTTTTATTCATTTTGATGTCTACAATGCATACCAGAAGCACAGGCAAAAACTAATTATCAGCTATATTACTTTAAGTGGAGCCTATGTGGAAAGATACACTTGAATAAATGTATTGACCTAATGTGTTTTTATTATCATATAGATCCTTAAACATGAAGAAACAAAAAATTATGTGACACTCTACTATTAAGATCATAGTTTTATACTTATGTCCATTCACTGAATTATGGAAAGTTACAACCTTAAGTGAAAGGTTTTATTCATTGAGGTGAACAATAGGTTGGTGAATTTCATGTTTTAGTAATGGATTATATCCCTCATTCTGCTTGAAAACTTCCAGTGTGTACCCAGTAGATATACAGATAAGGTGATTTCTATGCTGTAGAAAATATCTTTCCTTTCTAAACTTGTTACGGCACTTAAGGGACAGTGAATGATTATCAAGTCACCCATTATACTGCCTTTTTTGCTCAGAAATCTCTGTTTCCAAACCTCTAGTTCTTGCACACTGAAATGCTGAAAGAAACCTGAACACAACACTTGGGAGAAGGGAAAAGGTCATTTTATGTACTAACTGGAGACAGAGACCTAAGTCTCATAGCCACAGTTTCTCTGAGTGAAAGCAAGATGGGAGTCTGATCTTGGGAGCTACATGATAAAGGAGCATCCTCCCAACAGGTCATCTGTTCATCTCCATTTCTTCTACTTCTTTACACAAATTAAGCAATTCAATTTATTAAGCTTTCTTCTCTGATTGATATTTAGGTAATTTTCATTTGGCCCATGTTGCTTCTTACATACAAATTTTCTCATAATTCAGAAATATTTGGGAATTCCTTTTATCTTGGATAACATGGATTATTTAATAATCACTATCAACAACATATCTCAGGACCCACATCACAGGGAAATCTGATGTATAATACATGAGGGGTTGCTGGTTAGTCCTTGTTGGCTCCAGATTCAAGGCACCCATACACCTACCACATCCTGGCTCAGTGTGAGCAATATGCTGATTTTGAGACTCAGCAAGGAACCACAGAAAACTGTAGAATATGAACCCATAGCAGGAGGGAGTAGGAGACAAAACAAAACTTATTCATCATGCTTTTAGTGAAATACAGAAGTTTTGTTAGTCTTATTAGGAGCTGTGGATTCATCTCTACATTCATCATGATCAAAGGACAAATCACAAATCAGCTGCTTTTGTCAATCAGGTGAGCAGTGTCACCATTTTTCCTCTATAAACATATGCATTCTTCTCTTCTCCCCAAGTCCCTGACAAGGAACGCAAAGATAGTCCCTGGTTAATGCCAATATCTAAAATAAACTTGAATACCAGAGTAACTAGGGATGCTGTCTCCAATATAGAAACATCTATCAAAAATGAAAATGCCACACCATATTACCAGCGTTTTTGTTGGTATTTGGTAGGATTATTGCCTTAATTGAGTAATGCTATGTAAGAAGCCATTCTAAGTTTGATGCCATAATATTATGCCTTTATCACTGAAAGTGGGGAGGTATTCCATCTCCACTCAGATATGATAATTCTTTGGTCAACTATAGTCTTTATAGTGGGTCTTCATCCTTCACTGGACATGTTGAAGGGTAGAGTACTATGCTTATGTTTGAAACAATTTATGATCCTTTAAGCTATTTATACACATGGGCTTAACATCTGATTTAACAATGGGTTTATTAAAGGTAATGATCTTAATTTAATTCCACTGTTTTTATGTCTGTATATGACACTTAAGTTTCTACTCAGAAGACATATTTTCCTGCCAATTCTGATTCAACCACCTGGTGTCATACATTATTATTAGAGCACAATCTCTTTAACTATTTTATTGAAATAAAACCACATAGAGTAAACTGTGTGTATTAAAATGTGGCATGCCTTGGTAGGGAGGCTGTTAGTTCATTAACCCCCAAAGGAGCTAGCCACAAACCCCTGGAGTCAAATCCCATGTAGTAGGGGAAGAAACCAGAGTGAATAACTAAATAAAAAATAAAATTACAGGGGCTTTCCTGCCTGCCTGCCCGTTCACCTTCATTCCTGCCTGCACCTTTCCTTTAAAAAATAAAATAGAATGTAAAATTTCTTTAAAGGAGATTATGTATCTGTTATATATATATATATATGTATATATTTATATATAACATGATTCTTTTTTATATAATACACAAAAAGGAATATAAACCTTAATTTCTAGGTTATATAATTATAGAAAAATTGATCTTGCTCACCCTCAGTTTTCTTATTTTGATGGTAGTATGGGATAATAAACCACACTGCATACATGTTTCAGATTTGAAACATGTTCTGCTTTTCCAATGGGGAGTTCTCTGTGCCAGTTATTATGGGAGAATCTACAAATTGACTTTAGATTTTTATTCTAGTTAGTGTGAGACTGCAACACAAAGTAACCTTACTCAAGAGAGCAAAATGAATGGATTGGTAGGATTCAATTCAGTTTTGTGGAAAAAAAATTACTGTATGCATGCTTGTATTATGTTCTTTTTGATGCTGTAATGTCACCACGAAGATTTTTCAAAGAGACCATTTATGTTCTATAGGTTGTAAGATGTTACTGAACCTGTAGTTCTTGTGCAATGATGTTGAATGAGACCCAAGCACATGACTTGTGAGAAGGAGAGGGTCAGTTTACTTTCTGCAGAAATTGTAGATGGGAATCCTAACTCTCAAATTCTCACCTTCAATGAGAAAAATGGAGGAATCCAAGCTTGGGAAATGTGTGATAAGGGAGGATCCTCCCAACAGGTGGCCATCAGGTCAGCTTCAGTATCAGCAACAAAACTCAAGACCAGATCAAAGGGATGTTGACATGCACTATGTGAGAGGTCACTTGTCAGTCCTTGGTTTCTCCAGATTCAAAACACCCATCAACCAACAACATCCCAGGTCAGTCTGACCTATAAGCTATTTTGAGACTAAGAAAGACTCAACAAGGAAAGTAGAATATGAACCCTTACAAGAAGGGAGCAGAGGACAAAACAAAGTGCTCAGAATGCTCTTGGTCTCATGGACTGGCAGGACTGAAAAACTTAATTTTATTAGGCACTATGATATTAAAGATAAAAACTGGAAATGGGTCTCCAGACAGCCTCCTGTGTGGCCACACAAAAGCATTCCATCTTCAACGCCATCAGAAGAGAATTCTTAATTCTCTCTTTGATTTCAAATATTCAACTTTTGTCTTCCACATTCTGAGAAAAGGGTGGTCAGGTTGATGCCAGCTCATAAAAAACCTAATTCAATCTGTCAACATAATCTCCCATTACTATAAAAAACAGCCAATTCAATGTTTCTAAAGATTAGAATGCAGATATTTTGGAGGTTAGTTTTCTACCAATTATAAAGTATTTTCCAGAAGACTATTACTTGATGTCCTCTAAGAACCCTTACCTGAAAGAATTTGCAATGGTCTCTGGCTAGCAAAGAAAAATTTCTTTCAAAATTAGATACAAAGACATTTTGTTCAAAACCCTAAAACTAACTACACTGGACTATAGCAAAGCCCAAATATCTACTTCCAAAGCTTTATTCACAGATGAGACCTACATTCTACACGATCAATATCACTCAAGGATTGTTGGGTTTATAAAATATGCAGTTTGACCAGAAATGCAGACTCCAAATCTTCATTTAAACTAGACTCTAGGTGATTGACATGTATGTTGATTTTGAAAAACTGCATGTTTAGAATGGGTTCTCTCAGGTTCTCATGGTGACCTTTGAGGCAGGATAACACTCTGAATTGAGTGCTGTCCTGAACATTGTAGTTTTAGGTAGCATCCACTCATTCATTCTCACTTATTCCCTTAATCAAAAGTACTAAATCTCTAATCAATTAAAATATCTGCACTCCTGTGTTCTTAGCAGGAGAGTTCACAATAACCAAGACATGGAAACAGTGTAAATGCCTGTCCACAGATGCCTGTATAAAGAAGTTACGGTCCAGCTACTAATGAAATTCTATGCAGCTACCTGAAAGTGAAATTGTGCCCTTTTAAAAAATCTGGGTGGAACAAGAGGAAATCAGGTTAAGTAAATTAGTCAGAAAGAAAATGACAAATACACAGTGGTTTCACTCTTATGTGCAATATAATGAAATGAAACAAACTGACAGTTGAACTCTAGCAAAAACCCACAGGAGAGATGATGGTTACCAAGGAGGGGAGAAGAATGAGAGAGAGAACAAGATGGTGGGGAAGGACACTAGAACTCTAGTGCTGGGTGTAGTACATAATACCTATTGCTTGAGAAATGAGTTTAATATCTGAAAACATATTTGGATTGGCAGATTGAAGAAATATTAATAAACTTATTATAAAAAAGATACTCTGGTGCACCAACATCCTCGGATGAGGACCCACTGGTACATATTTGAAACTGAAAACATCTTGTACTAATTCTAATCAAGGCCCAATCTCTCCCTGAGTCAATCATTAAAACATTTTTAGTCCAATTTCTGAAATGGGGAAAGGAATTCACAGCAGCACTGCCTTATAGAATGAATTTTTAAGAAATAGAAGCAGATAGCATTTGTAAAGTACTAATCTTACATTATACAAAATAAAACAGACCCAAATGTACCTTTTAAAATTGCCATTTTAAAGGAGGAACCTAATGAAAGCTCTTCACTTGTGAAATAGTATTCCTAATCATTCATGAGGAAATCAAGGAAGGGGGTTTCCAAGTTTTATAATAAAGTACCAAAGTTCTTCCCCTTACATAAGAAGAAAGTAGTATTTTTAGAGATACAAAGGCCATAAACTGCCAAAAATCAAATCTGCAAAGATCCAAATGATCCTATTCTGGACAATTCCTTAGTCTCAACATTGGAAAAATTTTTATCACAGGGTTCTGAAGCTGCTTGGATTTTGTGCCTCTGGAAGGTAGGAGAGTTTGCTGAAAGGGAATTGAAAGTTAGGTTCACTTGAATTCTAATGTACTCTTCAGGGATCAGAGAATCATTAGGAAAAATTTCTTTCTACTAAGATTAGTGTCCCACGGGGAAATATCATGCTTCGGGGTTGGAGCAACAGGAGGGAAAGATGCTAAGGAACAGAGGCAGGGAGCTGTATCTCTACTTTATGTCATTGTAGAATGAACATGGTTACTGTTTATCCCTAAGTGTCTGGGGCATTTAGGTTTTATTCCTTTCAGTTGTCATCTGTGGGAAATTTTCAATTTCCATCACCAATAACAAGAGGGTGTTTCAGGAATCCAGAAAGACCTTCTCAGAGACTCCATCCTGGTGAATCTGAGAGACCAGTAAGTAATTCAGAAAAAGTTCAGAGATAAGGAACGTTCACACTTTCACTTGAGGTTACCTGAACCTTCGATCCACCTAACCCAGAAGAAGATCCCACTGTCTTTGCTTGCTTGGAAGATTCATTTATAATTTATGTAATGTATTGAAATGAGAAGAATGAGGGGACACCAAAATTCAAGAACTATTGTTGACATTTAGACGATGTCAATGGGAGAACATTTGGGGTAAATGGAAGAAGGAATTCAAAGCATAAGTTATTTCAAAAAACTAGACATAGCCAAGGAGTTTGGCAGTTAAAGGAAGAAGGAAATTAGAGTATTGGATAGGCAGTGAAGTAAGAGCGTATACAACTTCTAAGCTGGGATATATTTGAACTTGTACATTGGTTGGAAAGATTACTACCAGTGGAGGTGGATCCTACTATGGCACAGTAGTTCATGAATCAGAGGTTTCACAACACATAACAACAATGGCAGGATTTTAACAACAGAATAGTATATCACTTTTCTAAGTACTTTTTAAAAAAGAAGCAGTAAAGTTAGGCATGATAGTGAATAGACAGGGAGGAAGAAAGAGGAGGATGAAACACCTTTCTTATTTTTTATCTAGTTGCTCACACCGGTAGTTTACCCCCTCACTTGGGACTTGAACCCAGGGGTATGTGTCCTACATTCTTTGGAGGTGATTGATACAACTGCTATTCCACTAGAGCGCACCATCTAAATGATTTTTAAAGTAAAATTTTGAGACTAAGAAAACCCATTTTTAAATTTTAGATCTATAACGTATTAGGGTTTTTTCACTTGAAGTTTTCCCTTGTAGAGCACCACTGTAGGTTCTTGATTCAGTAATGTTTCCCACCACATATCAATGAATGGGAGGCTAGTGAGACTTAATCCTATCTTAGATATGGAAGAAACATTAACTAAAGTTTGGAATAAGGGACAAGGAAGCTAGACTTCTGGAACCAGAGGAGATCATGTAGAAGGATCAATAAGAACTGGATTCACCTGACTTGCAACCTGCTTCTTTGGAAACAGAGACTCAATAGAAAATATCTGTTGTGTCCAGACTGTGTTCTACAGAGGAGCACATGAACACAAGTTATTAGTAAGAATGAAAACTACCTAGTGAGCAGATAAGGGGAGATCTAAATATCTCCTCTGTTACTCTCCCTTAATCTTGACCTGGACACCAAATGGCTGCTATCTTTTCAATCCTAAGTCTCTCTGGGTACCATTGATTAACTTCCCCCATCTGTCCTATGGGAGCATATTTTTAATTCCAATCATTAGCATCATGGAGTACCCCATCCAAGTGAGTTTGAGAAGACTAAGAAATCATTCATGAAGGATTCAGAGAGAATGGGAGTCGAGATTTATTTGAGGTCACTGTGAACCTGACTATGAAGAAGATGGCAGTGGTCCTGCTTATTTGCCTGATTGGCTTTTAAAAGAATCAATTTACTTTGGATGGTAAGAGGCTGGAAGCGAGTCTTAGTGGGATAAAATAAAAATATCTGCAGATTGGTTCCTTCTGAAGTCTCTTGGAGAGAATGTTTCCTTTTTTCCATTTTCTTGTGATCACTTGCATTCCCAATTCATGGCCCTTTCTCTGTCTTCAAAGTCAGTAGTGTGCCCTCTGCAGATAGCTCTCTGAATACAAATAGTCTACCTTCCATCTTCACACTCAGAGACCATAGTGATTATACTATCTCACTCAGCTGATTAACAACATTATTTCATCTGTCAGTTTACATCCCAGTTATGTAGAAATATGTTGGATGTTTCTGAGGATTAGGATATAGAAAATATTTAACTGATTCCACCAGAAGTCTTTTCAGATAGACTAGATGGTGTCACTTAAGGGTCCTTATATTTAAAAGATATACATCTTTTCAGAAGCATAGCAGTTTTCATTAAATGGTCTTGATATTAAAATCAAGCAGGGTTCATAGCAGGCTCTGGAATGAGTGAACACACTCCTCTTTTAGTTATTTATAAATATATTCTTTGTTCAAAAGACCTAAAACTCCCTACACATGATTTTAGTACCAGTATTGCTACTCAAAGAGTTATCCGCAGATTAGGATACACAACATCAACTTCACGGAGATTTTTAGATTTCCAGAATCTCTGGTCCCACCAGGAATTTCAGAACATGAGTCTACACTTGAACTGAATCTGAGTGATCCATATACACATCAGAGTTTAAAAGAGCTGGTTTGGGATAGGTTTCCAAACCCTCTCACTCTTGACATGATAGTTATGTGTGTCGGGTTCTATCCTGTGGATTTTCGGTATTTGGAAACATCCCTTGAGATACTACCACATATGCAAGGAGAAAAAATCATCTCTGGTTGACAGTGACAGAATTTAGAACTGGAAGCATCTTTGACTTAAAAATAATTCTATTCCATTCTTTCCTCTGACTGTAAGTTTATAATGATCATGAAATTACATCAGCCTCATCCCTGCAATGGATTTTACAACAATACTACTACATACAATGGGATTTTGTAAAAATTGCAGAATTGAGATTTGGTTTGGCCATTTTTTGGAAAACAATACAAATTTTATGAAAAAGTGCTTGTGGGGTAATTACACAATGACAGTGGAGGAAAGCATTTCCATCTGAGGAAAAGCATGGTGTCATGGGAAACTGTGGGTATTTGGAGATTCTTTATGACATGATGCTAAGTCTATCTCTAAACACAATGTTTTTTTCAAATGAGTAAGAACAATTCTAAAACTAATGCCCAAAGGGGTCTTAAGTCATGAAACACTTTCATCAAAAAATCTTTAAATGATATTGAACAACAAAAGCAGAAGTTTCCTGACTGAAGAGGCAGGTAAAGAAGGCATGGCTACCTGTTCTCCAGTCTCCATCTAAGTCTATCTCCACATAGTCCTGGTGGAGAAAGCATGGTTTGAAAATAACTCAAGTGGTTTTCATGTTTCACTTTCTATAAATAAACCAGTAGACTATGGAAATAATCATTTTTATTCATTTACCAGCAACAGAATATCAGATTTACCTCCCAAACAGAAAACTTAAAATTTCAACCAGAGCCTGACATCCAAATGTCTCCCCTTTCCCTGCCATCTATTTTACCTGTCCACTGTTCCTCAAAATGAAGAAAGAGATTAACAAAATTAAAATGTTTTAAGTCAGGTTATAGGGTTAAATGATCTAAATGCATCTAGTGTAATTACCAAATATTCTAAAACAAGGGGCTTAATGAAAGCTTTGAACTTATAATAATCAAATAGTTCTGGCAAAAGTGTCATGAAACCAAGGAGCAGAGTTCCAAAGGGTTTAGATGGAGGAACTCAGTTCTCTGTTTTTTGAAGTAGGGAATAGATACTTCCTGGGGTTGTCAGGGTCTGTGTCCCTACCACTTACAATGTTTTGAAACTCCAAGTGTTTTAATAGTCAAGACAGGTTCTTCAATCTTAAGCCCTTGTGAAAATTTGAATGCAAGGATGGGATACAGGAATAGGAGTTTCGACCTTTGGAGGCCAGAGAATTCTTTGAGGAGTAATAAAAATTGGGTTCACTTGATTTCTCATCTCATCTCTTGGGATCAGAAAATCATTAAGAAAAATTTCCTTTCTGTCCAGAGATATGCCCTCAGGGAAATCATGTTCAAGAGGTTGGTGTTTCAAGAGGTGAATGTGCACAGTGAGCAGACATAGAGAGCTGTAGAAATCAACTCTGTTGATATCCTTCAGCTTCTACAGCTTTGAGGTGTCATGGACATGACTGTTGTCCTTGAACTCCCACATCTGGTTCAAAGACCAACACTTCATCCCTTCCTGGTAACCTGTCTAAGGACACAGCTTCTGTCTCTATCATCAATTATTCAAGGAAAAAATCAGATTTCCATATGGAGATGTTCTACTCAGAGACCTCGACCAGGTGAGTCAGAGCACCATGTAGGTACATCAGGAAAATTTGAGAGATAAGAAAGCTGAGAAAATTTGCCAAAATTCATCTGAGAGTTACTTTTATATCTTTAGAGAAGTAACTTATTCTGCACACTAAAATAAATTCATACGTTCAAGTTCTCATATATGCAGTTTTCTCATTCCTCAGATATATATCAAAACACCTTGCCCTCCAAGGCATCACTAAGCATTCTTCACCATTACCTGAGATCTTAATGAACCCAGAAATGAGAAACTGATATTTTCTTTGCTTGGTTGATATATTGATTCATAGTTTGTTTATTTTATTTGTTTAAAAGATAAATACAGAAGGCGGTAGGATGGCACCCCTTATTCCTACATTGTTTAAGGGGCAGCTCTGTTTCAGAGGTAAGGGTTTGCCTCATTCTTGCAGATAGATATTGGCCAGTAGTGTCTTCTAATGATTAAAATTCATAATGTTCTCATTTTGGTTTCTTCAAGGAGAGAGTGTTTGAAACATTTTTTGTGGAGTTATGCTAATGTATTTTTTCACATATCCTCATAGTAGTTTTTCTAAGCTTCATGAGTCTTCTTGAGTTCTTAACCTAAATATATGACCTCACAACTATTCACACATACTGTGGAAGAATTATCCTTCTTGTAATTTCTCCTCCTCCTCTGTTTCTTTTGTTTATTTTAATCCATTCAATTGTCTATTTCAGTTATTTGTTTACTCAGTGTACGTGAGTTATTTTAGAATAATTTGCCTTCTCTTCTTCAAAGTTTGAATCTTCACACTAGGTATTCTTACTTATCTTATTTCACTGTATCTGTGGAGAAAACACTGGATGTAAACCAAAAATCTCAAGACAGGCAGAGCTTGAATCTAACACCAGAAACTCAGAGCCTGCAACATCTTATCATCTAAATGCAACCGAATTGAAATTCTTTGTGAATAAGTTCACTCAGTAAATAGTATGACTGTTAAAGTAATTTAAATTGGAAACTCAACGCTGCTGCTCTTATTTGGGGTCATTGATTATTATTTGCTTATTTACAGTGTTATAACAGTGACCCAGATAAAGTATTCATGCTCATACTCTTAACTAAGAACTTGCAAATTCATAGACTTTATTAATTTTTATTTTACATTCGCTAAGCTTGTTTTAGGATATTGAATTCACACCACAGTCTGTATTTCACACCACACCTGCTGCAAAAGTTCCAGGGCCCTTCATCCCCATATTCCATCTTTTCTTCTCTCTGTCTCCTACCCTCCTGATAGACACAGTTATTCATCCTGTGGCTTTTGTAAAAGTCTGCCTGCTAATTTTTTTGCTTCAGTATAATATATGAGTGAAACCATCCTGTGCTTCTCTTTTCTTTACTGACTTATTCCACTTAGTATGATTCTGTCCAGGTCCATTCAGCTTTTTGCAAAGGGTATAGCTGCATTGTATTTCACTGAGTATATAATCAAAAGATTTTTTATCTAGTCAATTGTTAATGGGCATTTGGACAGTTCCTCTGTCTTGGCTATGGTGAACTGTTACGAACATGGAGGTAAAGATTTTATTTCCTGATTAGAATTTTAGTATTCTCGAGCATATGTACAGGTGTGGGATTGCTGGATTGAATGGTAGCTCCATTTATCATCATTAGAATCCTAAAAGAGATAAAGAGGTAGAGAGACTGAGAGAATGAGCTGTTGATTGGACACAACAATATACGTATAATTGCTGACTGTGAAGTGATAGAAATCCATTTGCATGAGACTAAGGGGCTAATAGTAATTCCAGTAAAATCAGAACATATTGATGGAGCTCTTCAATTAAAAGGAATAGGAAATGTTAGGGATCAGAGTATACAATGTGAAGAATAAGTTACTAAAGTGAGGGGCTTTAATTAAAAAATTTGTTCACATTTTTTATTCCCTCTCACCTGGGATTCAACCCCAGGGGTGTGTGGCCTGTGTTCCTTCCAAGGAGAATGACCTAACTACTACTCTACCAGGGTACAATGGGTTTTTTAATTTTTAAGAAAAGGTATTTATGATCCGTAGTTATTTAAAAGATCCACACTAATTGTGTTGGATATGACCCTGAAAAGCATTTCATCAGTCATCCATTTCAATATCTTCTTTCATGTGGAGTATTCACATGAAAATTAAATTTTATGTAATAGATCGATAGAAACTAGTACTAGAGTGTTACTTTGCAACCTTTCATTAATGGTGAGGCTGCATGTATTTTTTTACTTATTTTAAAGAAAGGTTGCAGGAAGGAATGAAGGCAAGTAGGCAGGCAGGTAGGAAGAAA
>RJWH01008544.1:0-29613 GCA_004363575.1 Solenodon paradoxus
CCCTCCTTCCTTCCTTCCCTCCCTCTCCCACACCTTCCTTCCTCCCTCCCCTAGTTTGGCATAGGGCTTTAGGTGATCTGATTTGAAGCTAATTTGTATAATTTGAGAGCTGTGTGCCTTTAAGTAAATCACCTAATCACTGTCATCCTTTTTCTCACTTGTAAAATGAGGATATGAAGTCTATCTTCCCATCCGGTTTTGGAGAGAATTAAATAGTCTAATATTTGTAAAATCCAGTGAAAAGTATGTGGTCCATAGTAGGCACTCAAAAAATATCAGTGACTGCTTTCCTCCTTCCCCTAAGAAATGGAGCCAGTAACAGCCTTTCTTCTAATACCTCCCTAAGGTGTCCTGACATTTATCTGTCAAAACAGCTGAGGTTGCCTTTTCTTTTGATTATGAAGAGTAACCATCACGAACACAATTTTATCAATACAGGAAGCTTAAAGTTGTTGACTTTTGCTGCCAGTTAAAGAGTTGGTAATATTGGAGTGGAAATCTCTAGAGAAAGGCTATGTGCTTCTGCTAATTGCTCTGTAGACAGCAGGGTGTGTGTAGGTAATGAGCTGTGTGTTGGATGTGGGAGTTTAGTGCCCAGCCTTAGGGAAAACATGGGCAATTTTCATTGGCTCCTGTGACAGGTGACTCCCTCACTCTTTACCTTTGAGTGTATTGGAGTCCAATATTTCAACATCAGAACTACTAGTAATAGGCCTATTAACCTTTTCTTCACAGTAATCATAACAGCTCACCTGTATTTAGCCTTTGCTTTGTGGCGGAAACTGGACCAAGTGCTTTACATGCATCAACTCATTGAGTCCTCACAAGAATTCCAAAAAGGAGGGCCCAGGGCAACTGAATAGCTCGTCCCAAGTCACACAGCTGGTGATAGAGCTAGGTTTAGAAACCAGAGACTCTGACCCCAGACCCAGGGGCTTTACCAACTATCTTGTAGAGTCTGATCATTTTTTTCATTTTTTAAATTTTATTTATTTATTCTCTAGTCACTTATTCTACACATTAAAATAACCTCATAACCTACAAGGTACCCCTTTTCTTATATATATGTCAACACACCCTGCCCTCCACCAAATCACTAGACATTCTTCACCATTGTCCAGTGAGCCCAGCCACCATTCCTTCTCCACCTGCCCCCAGTCCCATTCCCTATTGGTAGCTTCAGTTCTGTTGCCAAATGTCCAATGATTGGTTTTGTTTCATCTATTCATGGGAAGAAACATTTTATTATTTTCAGTTGTTCTTCTTGGTTGTTCCCCGAGCCCCGAGGCGCGAACCTGGGTCCTTGGGATCTATGTGGACTGTCCTCATTGGGAAGCAGTGTACCTAACCACTACTCCCCAGGGCATGCTGCCATTATATTTTTTAAATGTCTATTCTTGCCTTATTCTTCTGGCTAGCACCTCTAGTATAATGTTTAATGAAAGCGACAGTAGTGGGTACCCTTGCCTTGTTCCTTATCTTAAAGGATATGCCTTTCACATTTCATCAGTAATTCAAATGTTTACTATAGATTTGGTTTCTGCTGTTATCAGTGATCATATTATAGAAATTCCCTTCTATTTCAAGTTTTCTTCTTTTTATTTTTTAATTGTGAATGAATGTTGCATTTTATTAAAGGCTTATTTCTTCATCTGTTGAGTTGATTGCATTGCTTTTGTTCATTAATCTTTCAATGGAGTGAATTGCATTGCTTGATTTTCTAATATTAAACCAACTTTGCATTCCTAGAATCAAATTCTCTTGGTTATGATGTATTATCTTTCTTGTTCCTGGAT
The DNA here is from genome assembly GCA_004363575.1 of Solenodon paradoxus. Classification (NCBI taxonomy): domain Eukaryota; kingdom Metazoa; phylum Chordata; class Mammalia; order Eulipotyphla; family Solenodontidae; genus Solenodon; species Solenodon paradoxus. Next base: position 1,797 of record RJWH01008544.1, read on the forward strand.
ATTGTTTGTTAATATTTGATTTGATGTTTTTCCAACTATGTTCATGAGTGAATCTGACACTCGTTTTCTTTTTTTTATCCTGTCCTTGTCTAGTTTTAGTATCGTGTGTATGCTAGCTTCATAAAAGAGTTACGTAGTACCTCCTCTTTTTCTAAAGTCTGGAACAGTTTGCAAGAGATGACATTTATTGTTTCTGCAATGTTTGCTAGAACTTGCTGGCAAAAGTAGTCTTTATTTAGTGCTTCTTTGTGGAAAGAAAATTTTGGATTACTGCTTCAGTTTCTTTCAGACATTCTTATTTAGTTATAGGCACTATGGGCTAACACTTTGTGTTACCTACTGACTTAGTTAGATCCTACAGTTTTGACGTTTTCTTTTGTTGTGTCGTTCAGTTACAAATATTTTGTAATTTCCATTATGGTTTCTTAACCCATGGGTTGTTTTAGAAGGATTTTTTAAGAAGGTTCTAGACGTTCAAAAAATTACCCTTTTGTTGTTGATTTCTACCTTAATAGCACTGTGATCAGAGAATGTGGTCTGTCTAATCTATTTATGTGAAATTTCTTGAGAGTTGTTTTGTGACCTAGCACGAGGCCACGTCGACTAGATCAGCCTTGTTAATTTTGCTGTTCCTGAACAGCCTTACCCAATTTTTTTGTCAGCTTGCTCTATCAGTAGTTTGGAGAGTTGTTAAAATGTGTCAGTACAGTGGTGGATTTATCTATTTCTTCTTTAAGTACTGTCAGATTTTACTTTATATATTTTACTGACTATATTATTAGTTGTATCAAGTTACTTTTTGCATGTCTTTTTTTGCATCCATTGATCAAGTGTTCAACAGGGATTCCCATTGCAACTTAGCCTGTAGATAGATTAATAAAGGTCACTTGGTGAAAGCAAAAGCATCCCTCTGTGTATGCTGGGTAAATTGAATTTTGAGTTCCAGGGAAGAAACACATTTAAAATCAGAATTGCACCTTCCCTGTTATAGGACTAGATTCTTCAAGCAATTTGACTTTGCCAAACAAAATTAGCATCCTTATGTCCTCAAGTGCCAGAGGCTTTTGTCACCGTTAAAAATAGTTTTGAAAGCTGTGTTCCTTTTGGATTGGACTTGAGCTTGGGAAGGAGAGCTTTATTTCTCTTGGGTCTTAGAGACTTTACTATTGGTTGGTCAGATAGATTTTAGACCCTTGCACATTTTCCTTCCTATTGCTTAGCATTTTCTATAGGACCTGGCTCAAATCCCGTTAACTGTCTTTTAGATTCAATGGCTGTAATTATGTGGGTAGCACTCATTCCCTTTCGACCTGACATGTGAGGTATACAGAAATTGAAATAATAGTTGCATAGGGGTTCTAAATAATTCATCAGCTACTTTTCTCTGCAGAAAGAAAATAAAGTCTACAGGAGACAAGCACTCACAAGGACCAGGCAACAGAAATGATGGCAATGACCACACTTTTTGTTCGATTTTTGATTTTTGAATAGAATCAGACTTCATGAAGCTGGAAGTCACAGCGAGACAAATTATGTTTGGTCACATTTGGGTGGGAATGAAACTTTTTAGTTCTAGCTCTTGAGCCTATGTGGGTCTGTGAAATGTCGTTTTTGGAATCTGTTAGAGCAGCCTCTGGTTCTGATTGTATTTTCCTCCCAGATTTTCAAAGAACAGGGAACAGGTGAACAAGATAATCTGGTAACACAATCTTTTCCTTTCAGTGCACTAATACTCCTCTTCATTTTTTTGTTTAAGGAAAGGTGTAGGCAGGAATGAGGCTAGTAGGTAGGCAGACAGGAAGAGAGAGGGGGAAGAAACATTTATTTATTTTTAATTTACTATTTCCCTCCAGCCCTGGGTCGTGAACCCTGGCCCGTGAACCCTGGCCCTTGGGAATGAATGTGGGCTATGCCGTGAACTTAACCATCAAGCCATGCCCTCTGTTTCATTTTTTAAAAGTGAATTTTTTCAAATTATGGAAGCAACATCATAAGTTTTAAAAAGAAAACTTAAAAAATAAGGTATATATAATATAAAAGGGAAAGTTCCTGGGAATTCATCCTCCCACCTTCATTTCTCTTTTTTTTAAGACCTGGGCTAATGTCACATAATCCTTCCTCCATACCCGCTAATGCTTTCCTTCAAATTTACTTGTTTTAAGAAAAGTTTTATTGTTGTATTATTTATTTTGTTTACATTGTTATAAGCTTTTAGGTATTCTGTGCTTATTGTTACTTCTGTTTTCAATTCCAGAAGCTTACTTAATTGTCCTTATTAGCTTAGCAGAGAGGCATAACTTGGCGATATTGTGGATTAGGTTCCAGACCACTGCAATAAAGTGAACACCACAATAAATCAAGTCACACTAATTTCTTGGTTTCCCAGTGCATATTGAAAGTTATATTTACACTATACTGTAGTTTGTTAGATGTGCAATGCAGTGGCATTATAGCTAAGAAACAACGCATGTACATTAATGAAGTGTGACACAGAGACCCAAAGTGAGTCCATGCTGTTGGAAAAATGGTGCTCAGAGACTTGCTCAATGTAAGTTTGTCATAAACCTGCAGTTTGTTAGAAAAAAAAAAGCATCTGCAAAGCATAGTAAAATGAAGTGTTCCTGTATACCAGATTAATAGGTAAGAAAACAGAATTCAACCTTAGAGAAGACCATAGCTAGTGTAACTAGTGATGTGTACAGTTAAATATGATGTTGAAGACTGACAAAGCATATTGCATCACCTAGGACAATTCAGATGCAAGCAAGTGGGTGATAGGACTCTATAAACTGTCATTATGCAAAGGATCATGGTCATGATGACTAGTTAAACTGACTGTCCACCAGCAACTTAGCTGTGATATGCTTCCAAGAAGTTCTAGAGAGGTCCCGTACAGATCCTATTCCCTGGAGACAGGAGATAGGTTTCTTGTACAGGTGCTAGAAAATGCCAGAGAAATATATTTTCCTAATGACTGGGAAAGCCATGCAGCTAAATTTAATAAGACATTTGTCAAGAAGATGGAAGATAATGACCAATATTTGGTAGACAGATAGTTGTCTGCCTAAACAATGCTTGTATTGAACTATTTTGGAGTGAGAAGAAACATTGCTATGACAACAAATTACTTATATTTGATTTAGAAGAAGGAGAGCAGTTCAGCTTAATGGTTCAGAAAGCTCGTGAGAACAATTGTTGGCACCGGGTGTAAGTTAAAATAAAAAATGTTAAGTATGATCTGTTAAATAATTGAGTGCCTTGTTGCAATCTGTATCTTCTCTCTCGAGCCTATAAAATAGAATATAAATAATTTAAAAATCGCCAGTTATATGTAAATTGTTTCATTTTATAAGGTTCCACAAATGCAATTCACAACTTTAATTTGCTGAAATACAAAGCATACCCTGTGTTTAAAAGAGGGGAAAAATAAACAAACAGATACCTAGTAACTGTTTTTACTCCATCCAGACAGGAAATTTTGGTAGTTTGGAGTTTTTCATTCTGTAGATGATTAATCTTCTGAATGGCTGGTAGTGTGCTTATTTGAAAAGAAACTACTCTGTAGGTCATTTACCTCATTTCATTGTGTTCTTGCCTGAGAAAATGAGTAAACAATAATTAGTAGGAACTGGTTATTTGCAAGCAGGCCTGGGGAAAGTGATGAAAACTTAGAGAACCTGGAGAAGGTACAGCAACTTTCCTCTTTGTAAATACAAAATTCTTACTCCCTGCAGTTAGGTTTTAGGCTCTTTTTGACCAGGTTGGAAGGGTGGGTAGATCTAGGGGCACCTTGAGGGCTTTTGAGACAGAAGGTTCAAATACTTCCTTGTCTCTCCTTTTATGCCTTTCCCTACTTTTTCTCCTCCTTCTCCAAATACCATCTCCCTGTTCTTGTGGCCTTCTAGAACAGGAAAGTTAAGTAGGAGATAGGATCTGGAAATGGAGGATAGACTTCAAGATGGCAGGAATACCACCTAAAACTTTCAAACTGCCTCTCCAGGCAAAAGTCATTAATTTGCATAGGACTGCCCCATTTCTTTTGTGGGAAAATTTTGCTTTGGTCATTACTAATGGGAGGAGCCCATTTCATAGGGTTTATTCAGAGGAAGAAATTTGAAAAAAATATAACAGGATTTTCCCCTTTAAATGAGGAGTGACCCAGAATCACAGCTGCTGATGAATCACCGACTTTGCCTTGTACACAGTGTAAATTCCATTTTCTTAAATGATCTGGTGTTCTGTGTTTAACTAGTTGGCATTGTGTCAGATCATGTCCCAACATCCTCAGAAATTTCTAGTGTTCCCAGTTCTTACAAAATATGGTATGAAAATGTTACCCTACTCCTTGTGCCCCTTCATCATGTAGAAATAGACTTAAGAAGATTACAAAAGTCACACATATTCATTATAGAAAATTGGAAAAGTACAGGGTTGACATACTTCTTCTGTAAAGGCAGGGAGCCAGTATATAAATATTTTTGAGTTTGCAGGCCATCTTGTGTCTGTCACCATTACTCATTTCTTGAGTAATGGTGGCCACAGGCATTGACAATATAGAAATGAATGTGTGTGTGTTCCAGTAAAACTATACAAATCAGTCAATGGGTCATTTGTTTGTAGGTCATAGTTTGCTGAGCTCTAGTATAGAGCATCAAAATCATCCATAATATTCCTATCAAAATACTAACACTTTTTGGTTATTTTCTTTCAATTCTTATTGTCTTATATGTCTGTGACTGGTGGGGTTTGGTGGCAAATGATTTAAGAAGAAATTCTTGAGATGTTAAGAAGTGCAGTTTTGTAAGTTCATTAGAGAAAATGGAGGAGGAGGAACATGAGAGTAGAGCTCCCATGGGCAGAAAGGGCTGCACTCCAAGCTGGGAGTTAGCCAGGTTTATACTTTAGGGGGGGGCTTTGGGGTGAGCCATCGATCTCGTGTCTGTAATTAGCCAGAGAATAGTCACTTTCTCACAAGGAAGCTCAAAAGCGGAATTCACAAGGGAAGTTTCCAGAAAGTTCTCTAGGTCTATGAAGTGGTCTCAGGCATTCTGGTTATCCTAGCTTCTTCTCGTATTGGAGAAACATTAAGTCGATGAAGGGATTACATGGATTTTTCCAGCATTTTAACAAAGGTGAACTTTGGCTTCTAGTGCTCAGGAGCTGGCCTGTAGGGTGTCTATCAGGGCATTCCAAAATCCCCCATGGCCTTTAGTGGTCTGGAAGCTCTTGGTCTAAAAAGGAAACCTTGAGAATTCTGATTTTGGGCTTTACATGTCCCCCTACATGACTATATACTGTACACTATGAATTTTGTACCCTGAGTTTTTTTCCATTTCCATAAACTTTTTCTATGTGATTAAAATTGTCAGAAGCATAATTATTAACGTCTCTATAATACTCCATCTAATAATCAGATAGTACTTCACCTAATCATGTTCTATTGTTTTCTCAGTTATAAATAGCATTGCAAAACTCCTGCTTTATGTATAAATGAATCTATTTTAGTTAATTTTGAAGGCCATTTCCCTTGAAGTATAATTATTGGGTCAAGGTTCTGAATATTTTTATCTCTTTTAGATGAGATATGAAGGCAGGAATGAAGGCAAGTAGGCAGAGAAGAAGAGAGAGGAGGAGGAAGCATATTTTATTGGGTATTCATTTTTGTTGTTCCCTTGGTGCCGGGTCATGAACCCAGGTCATTGCACTTCATGTCAACTACACCAGAGCCACAAACTTAATACCTCAGCCTCCAGGGTGCACCTGTGAATGCTGTAAAGAGAGTAATATTACTTTCCAAAAATGTGGTCTCCAGTTGTAGTCCTACCAGCAGTAGTAGTAGAGAGCATATTCTACCTCATCCTTGCCAATATCACATATTTTCACTAAAGCGAAAAAATTTTAAATGGCATCTAAGTTAATATATAATTCTTTGATTATTAGCGTGATTGGGAAAACATTTCAAATGATTATTTCTGTTGTACATTGTTGAATATGATTGAAGATTTTTCTTTTCTCCTTTGCCTTACTTGTCTATGAAGGTTGGGCACTCTGGACCCTCACTTGCTTCCTCTTTTGCTGGTACAAATTTCTTCCTCTCATCTTCCTAAGTCTTTCTGTCAAAAAATGTATTCCTTCTTTAGAGCCTGATCCAGATCTGGATTCATCTACCTGTCTCTGCAGACCTCCCTTGTTCCTTCCAGTCATCTGACCTCTGCCCCATAGTACCCCTCTTATGCCTTTTATCTCTTTCTACCTCTTTTTGTAGTTTTCTGTATATGGATTTTCTCTCCAGGTCAGTGACAGAGTCATGTTATCTGTTGGATGTGTATTTGGCTCCCACTGTTATGGCAGAGTCTCCAGACGGTGAGAAAACTGACAGCCTAGCACTCAGGCAGAGAAAAGGCACTTTATTGTAAGCACCGGTGCTGGCTCAGGGGTATCGTTACCCAAAGTTGAGCAACAGGGGATCTAGGGAAGCTCCTTTTATACTCTGAGGTAATGATTCATCTCCTTGGCTACCTGCATTTCTGCTGGCAACTTTCATCACTTATGTATAGCTGCAGAGTAGGGAGGCGATGCTTGTTTGTCCTTAGTCACAGTAACAGGATGTAGCTGCATTCCCTGTAGAACATGACGTAGCTACACCCTCCATAGTACGATAACAGGACACAGCTGCATTCTCCGTAGAATAGGAAGTACCTACAGCCTCTGTAGTACTGTGGAAAATTCCTGGCAGACTAACTTTTACATTGGGGTCAGGGAAAAGGTCTTCTACCACATTCCCCCCTCTTGATCTCAAGCTGATTTACAGCCTTGGGGATTATACTGGGATTATGCAGGAGACTAAGCTGGAGGTGGGAACAGTGGTAACAAGTCTTTCTGGCTACTTCCTACTGAACAGGGATGTCGTGGGGTTCAACAGCTTGAAGCTTCTTCACCCAGGGAGGTTTTAATGGCAGTTCGGTGACCTGGTCTGGAGTAACATCTGAAGCTTTAAGGCCTCTAGGCAGAAGAAGATAAAACAGGTGAGTAGGTTCAGGATGCAGGGACCAAACAAGAGTGCAAGTAAAAGGAGGGGCCCCGACAGGGGCAAGAGCCACGATAACTAGTTGACGTTTCTAAACCAGGAGCTCCTGAGATCAGATGAATCTGTGAGACTCTGGTTCTGACCCTTCTTAAAACATTCACAGTCTTCAAATGGACCATGTTCATAGGGCTGGTATCCCGGCCTGCCAGTCGAGGTGGCAGGGATAAAGGGGAGAGCTATAAGCAATAATGTTAGTGCAGCGTGGTGGCTGAAAGGGGTCTGCTGGACCAGGTTTCTGTATTGGTAGAGAAGCAACAGGCCCATGCCAGGGGCCCACAGTGCTGGTGAATAAGAGCAAAAGGGAGGAGCAGGGCCCAGAACAAAATGAAAAGGATAAACAGGGTCAGGCATGGTGTCTGCTGGTGAATCGGGTGGGTCATTGGTCTCCACAAGTCTCTTCCACAATACGTGTCAGCCTGAGACTAGTGGGAGACAGTTGTTGGGCGGTCCAGCTTGAACAGTGTTCAGAGGGGTCTTCCTTCCACTCAAGTGGTCTGTTGCTCCGCTGGTGGGCTGCTTTCATCCGAGAGTGGTGGATCTACATGTTCAGATCTGCAACCTAAGGAGATGTGGGGGTGGGTATTATGACCGGATAGGGCACCTTCCAGGTCAACTTCAGAGGTTCCTTTTGCCAGTCCTTCGCCCACACTTGGTCCCTTGGTTTGTTAGGGGTGTATAGTTATTCCTAAGGAGATGAGTAGTCTGTTACCCATCTATGGACTTCAGTGATTGTTCTTCCTAGTCCCTGTAATTGTTTCTAGATTTCTAAGTTTCATAGTTCCTTGAGGTTCCCCCTTAGGTCTCCTTAAGGGATAGTTTACCACATAGAAACTCAAAAGGGGAAAATCCTATTCTGGCCCTAGGGGCACAGTGCATCTGTAGGAGGGCTAAGGACAGTATGTCTGTCCAGGATAGGCTAGTTTCCTGACATAACTTAGCCATAGCCTGTTTGAGGGTCTGGTTCATGCGTTCTACCTTTCCTGAACTCTGGGCCCAATAGGCTGTGTATAAGTTCCATTGGAAGCCTATGGCCTTAGCTACCTGTTGTACTGCTACTGCTATGAAGGCTGAGCCATTGTCTGATCCTATAGTCAGTGGCATCCCATATCGTGCGATAATGTCTTTTAGCAGTGCCCTGGTTACTTCTCTGGCTTTTTCTGTACAGGTGGGGTGGGGTACGCTTCGACCCAGCCTGAGAAGGTGCAAAGACTAAGAGATATTTATTTCCTTTGCTTGGTCCTATCAGTAAAGTCTACCTGTAAATCTTCAAAGGGAGTCTGGCCACAGTGTTGAATTCCTGCTGGTCCAACAGGACCCTGTCTGGCGTTGTTCTGTCACAAAGGAGGCAGCGCTGTGTCACCGAGGCACAGAGGGATGGTAGTCGAGTGATCAGGTAATGTTGGCTCAACAAGGTTTCTAGAGCTGTTTTCTTAGGTGGGTAAGTTCATGCTGCTGAAGGACGACCCGGTGTGCTAGCTGTCCTGGCACAGATTCTGTGGTCTGGGAGCACCCACCATCCTTCCTTTGTTACCTTTCCCCCTTCCTGTTGTGTCCATTGCATTTCCTGGGCCGTGTATGTCGGAGGTGGAGGTTATTCTGGAACTAACATGATCCTTGATGGTACTGCCTGTTCTTTGGCCGCTTGTCTAGCTGCTGCATCTGCTTGGCTGTTTCCCTCTGATATTGAGTCCCTTCTTTGCTGGTGCCCCTTGCAGTGTATGACTGCTATTTCCATGGGTTCCCAAACTACTTCTAGCAGTTTTAAGATTTCTTCTTGAATTTTGATTCCTTCTCCTTCTGCTGTTGAAAGTCCTCTCTCCTTGTATATATAGCCCCATGTACCTGCAGAGTGGCGAAGGCATAGCGCGAGTCGATGTAGATGTTGATGCATTTATCCTCGCTGAGTTCTAATGCCCTGACTAGGGCCCATAGTTCTGCTCTCGGCTGACCATCCCTCAGGCAAGGCTTTTGCCTCTATAGTCTCATAGTCCGATACAACTGCTTACCCAGCGTGTCTCTTCTCCTCATCTATGAAACTACTGCCATCTGCATAAAGAACGAGGTCAGGGTTTTTCAGGGGCTCGTCTGTCAGGTCTGGTCAGTTAGAATAGACTTCATCAAGAACCTCTAGGCAGTCATGCTCTGAGGCCCCCACGGCAACAGGCAAGAAGGTGGCGGGATTTACGGTTTTTACTGCTTCCAGTTGCAACCGTGGATTTTTGTATAGGAGCCCTTGGTATTGGGTCATCCAGGCATGAGTTAGTGCTGTCCCCCGACATCCATGAGTGTGATGACAGAATGGGGCAACTTAACGTTTAGGTTTTGTCCCAGTGTAAGCTTGTCTGCCTCTTTAACTAGCAGTGTAGTGGCTCCAAGAGCTCTAAGGCAAGGGGGCCAGCCTGCTGCAACCAGGTCAGTCGGTAAGCTACTGGTCTTCTGCCAAGGCCCAGATTCTTGAGTCAGAACCCCCAGCACTACCCCGTTGTTCTCATATACAAACAGGTAAAAGTCCCATGCCACATCTGGGAGTCCCAAGCCTGGTGCCTCAGTGAATTTTGTCCTAAGGCAGCTGCTAGGAGGTTTACTTTCTTCCTCAGCCACTCATTGGCTGTCTTCAGAAGCTAGGTAGCATTCTTGCCTGCAAAGCCTTCCAGTTTCTGAAGTTTCCTTCTTACATTCATTGATTTTCTGGGGTCTTGGCATCAAAGGGAGTATAGACCCTAAAAGTCTCACAGAATCTCTCATCGAAGTCTTCTGGGCTTTCCTTTGGTTTCTGGAGGACCTCGGAGGTCTTAGCTATGTTAGTGGGCTTCTTAGCTCCTGCCCAGACTCCCTGGAGGAAAGCCAATCGCTATCTCTCCAACTGGTATCTCCCTTCCTCAGTGTTACAATCCCATGGTGGGGGGAACGTCATCTGGAAAGGCTTCTTTTACCCAATTTTCTGTGTTTACACTGCTCACTGGGGCCTGACTCTCAAGCCATTTCCTAGCCTCTGTCATAATTCTCATTTGCTTCTCAGTATTGAAGAGAATGAAGAGTTGGTGGCAGTCAGCCGACGTTGGCCTCTGGGTCTGAAAGATCAATTCCAGGAGATCAATCATGGCTGGAGGCTTTTCAGAGTAAGCTGGGGTATAGTGTTTCCAATTCAGGAGATCAGTCATAGTGAAAGGCTGATAATAAAAAGACTTATCCCCTCTTATAGGGTCCCATCCGGGCCAGTGTTGAGGACCCCTGGCCTCACAGAGGGGCATCTGAATGGCCGCTGGTGACTTAGGCCATTGATTGGCTGATCTCAGGTGTTTGCTGACTGGCTCTGGAGAGTCTGGCTGAGGCTCTGGTCTTTGGGGTGGCGAGACTGAGCGCCGTGGAGTGTCTTGGTCTGGTGCAACATTGGGAACAGCCTGAGGAGCATATGGAGGTGGCAACTTCTGTGGAGAACCCTCCTCTGGATCTCCATGGAAGATTGGTGGCCTCTGTTTCTTCTGAGGCATCTATTTCCTTTCCTGGCTGACTAAAACCTTACCTTGTCCTTGACCATTAACACAGAGCCAGACTCACGGAGTCTTAACTCGGGCAATTTCTAACCACTGGTCTGTATATATGGAAACTGATCAGGGTGGCCTGGGTCTCCTGTCACAACTTTGTAAACAGCCCTCACGGGGAGAACTAAGGCCCCCTCTGATGGCCATCCTACCCCAAAGGCTGGCCACTCTAATTCACATAGTTGGTGTAATTTCCAAGGGTCCAATTTGATACCATAATCACTTGTAAATCCCTTCTTAAAGTTTTTTATCATACATTCTAAAACAGTGCATTTAGAGGGACTTCTTCCCATGATTGTGGAGAGTAGCTCCTTCCCAATGAACAGAGACCCAAGACAAACACAGGGAAACTTCTACTTCATCCTTCTGGCCGCTCCCCTCACAGGGAATTAGATGCCTCTTAGCTTCAAGGGTGCATCAGTATAAACCCCCGAGTCGGATCCACACTGCAGGGAGGAACTGAATTTCTTCAGTTCCCCGAGTGTCGACGGCACCTGAAACCGTATGAGGTCAACATGGAACCGCAGATTGGGACTCAAACAAATTCTGTAGCTTTCACCGTGGAGCAAAACATTCATCTCACATTCACACACCAGTCAGTCTGACTTTCACCCAGGGAAGTCCCTATTCTCAGAGGCAACAAAGTCACCTAAGAAGTGATCAAGCCCTACCGCTGTGAACAGTGGGCCTGAACTTGGACTGGGTCCCTGGGGACACTTACCAATCAGCTGTCTGGTTCTGAAAGACTTTTCTCTCCTTTATTGAGTCCACCGGGACTCAGAAGGGAATCTAATCCCCCTGGGCCCCATACGGACTGGGAACCAGAAATTACCTGGTGGCGCCATCCCCCTGCTTCAGGTCTGTGCAGGAGGACTCACAGCTGGCCCCAGTCAGCGTTTGCAACAAAGGACCTGCATGGCTGATGATCTTCCCAGCCAGTGCACCAAATGTTATGGCATAGCCTCCAGGTGACGAGAAGACTGACAGCCGGGCAATCAAAGGTAGAGAAAATGGCACTTTATTGCAAGCACCAGTGCTGGCTCAGGGGTATTGTTACCCAAAGCTGAGCAATGAGGGGTCTAGAGGAGCTCCTTTTATACTCTGAGGTAATGATTCATCCCCTTGGCTACCTGTGGTTTCTACTGGCAACTCATCACTTATGTACAGCTGCACAGTAGGGAGGTGATGTTCATTTGTCCTTGGTCATGACAACAGGGCATAGCTGCTGTCTCTGTGGAACATGACGTACTTACAGTCTCTGTAGCACCGTGAAAAATTCCTGGCAGACTAACTTTTGCATTGGGGTCAGGGAAAAGGTCTTCTACCTCACCAGAAGCTATTAGCAGGGTTAGTATACAAGTGACCTGACTAGTTTATTAGTGCTTTGTTGAACCCTTTCTGAGGTCTGTTGCAGGTTACTTTTTTCTTTTAAATGTGGTGTTGCAATTACCTATGATGTTTACAGAACTGATTATGATCACTGATAAGAATACTTTCCTGGTTACTTAACTTGGCATGTATCTCTAAATTCTATTTTTTTAATCTGGATCTTCAAGTTTTCTAAGGGATGATAGACATTAATTTCAGCATACATTAGGCTACTTCTCTCTTGCATCTGTATTATACTATTGCATTTTCCAGTAGAAATGTCTGTGATGATGGAAATGTTTTATTTTATTAAAAACTTTTTAGAATTGTTTTATGTCTGTTCTGTTCAATATGGTAGCCACTAGCCATGTGTGGCCACCGTGCACTTGATAATGTGGTTACTGCAATTGAGGAGTTAGTACTTAAAATTAAAGAAAATGAAAAAAAACTATTAAAACGTAGTAGTAGCTACCATACTGGACATTGTAGGATCACCTAAAATATGAAGTATACCTCCCTTTTTATTTATAATGGAGAGATACTCAATATAATAGTAATCTACATTATCACTTACCTTGTGGCTGCCTGGGATTTTGGAGAGGCAGCTCAAGGCCTGGTAGAGCTGTGGAGACAGCGGAAGCCCCAAGTTTAGTTTAAAATGGAAACTGCCTCCACCAGGAGGTCTGTGTGGGGAGAAGAGGGAGATTGTGCCAGATTGGTAGGGTGGAGGCAGAGCATGACAAACTGGAATACCAAGAGGAGACATTTGGAGTTGATACATTTGGTAATAGAGAACCATTAAAAATTCATGAGAGGAGGAGTGACAGATAAGAGTGGTCTTACAAGGTCACCTCAGCTTGGGGTGTGTAAGCTGCTGGGAGAAGATGTGCATTATAGGCCCCCCCTTTATTGGCTAGGCCTGGGTGGTTGTGATGCATCAACTCCATCAAAACCGAGCCCACATTAGAAAACACAAATGATTTGTTTTCACATTAGCTTGCAGTTATTGTGTGCCTTTCTGTGGCTCGGATACATGCCAGCATAGAATGCTTATGGCCTGTAATTGAGAGGTGGGAAAGATGGCGACCAGGATGTAACGGAATCAGGGTGCTCATCTCAGCATTGCCACAGGCAGAATTACCTTCCATGGCCCTAGTGTCTGGAAAGGTATGTCTTGGGTAACTCTCTGATCCTTCAGAAACTCTCTGGGAGCCAACTCATTGCATTCCTACTTTCCCACTTCTTTGAAGAGTCAGTTGCAAATGTCTCAGTTTTTTGTTAAGATGTTTTGGGTTTCTTTTTAAAGGAAAAGTGCAGGCAGGAATGGTGAGTTAGTGAGTAGACAGGCAGGCAAGAAGACAGAGAAGGAAGAAGCACTTTATTTTGTTTTTTTATTTAGTTGTTTACGTTGGTTGATTTCCCTCAGATGAGGGAGCGACTCCAACCTAGAGTTATGTGGCCTGCGCTCCTTTGGAGGTGATTGACCTAACCGCTGCTCCACCAGGGCACACCATTGTTAAAATGTTTTTAATCTTATTGTTTGGGTTAACTTTGAATTAAAGTGAATATTTCTATTTCTTTCTTCCATGTGCTCCTTACTGCCCTAGCTAAGTCATACTTAGAGGTCTTCAAAATCCATTGACCTGGGCTGGGCCCTGGGAGACAGCCGACAACTAAATCTCCATGTGTCAACAGGTTTTGTAATTGAGAGCAGAGTACCTGCCTACTCAAAATGGACGGATCAGTTGCTGAGGAAACATGTGGCCTTGTGTATGCTTTTCCTCAGCTCTTGAGATATAGCTAGAATGACTGTCAGTATTGCTTTTCTCTCTGCGTAGTGAATCAGCTTTCTCACTGGTGCCTGATTAAAAGAAAGAAAAGTTCTTGCCTTGAGTTGCCATTGGGAGGAAGGGGTGGGGGGCAGCACTTTGAACTTTACACCTAAGATTTTTTTGTGGAAAATTTGTTCTCTTTTAATGGTTTCTGTCCTCATCATGGAGATGGTATAGAGTTTAAGGATTAAAACATGGATTCTTGCAACATGTATCTCCTGAGCATGCATTATTTTCCAATAATTCTTCTAGATACTAGAATCAGACAGTGGATTAAAATTTAGGCTCTACTGTGGTTAGCTTCTTGAGCTTTTTAACTTGAGTTTTTGAACTTCTTGACATTTCCATGTATTTGTCTGTAAAATGGTGGAAAAGCCTCCCAGGCATGGCTGTTGTGAGGATTAGAAATCGCTTGTACACTACAGTTCCTAGGACCTAGTAAGGACTCCATCAAAGGTAGTTGCTGTTGTTATGAAGGCAGTCCATTCATGACCTTGGATCAATGGCCTTCACCTTGGTGTGCTCTGTTGCCTGGTGTTAAGAAAGCATTCCAGCTGATCTCTTGATCTTCAACTCTAACTCTGGAAATCAGTTATGTTGTCACCTTTCAGAGAAAAGTAAAACTAGCTTTCACTTAGCAGAGTCATGATCTAGGGATTTAGTGGGTCTAAACTTTGATTTTCTGTCCTACTTGAGTCAAAATTTCTGAAAGTGATAAACTTAGTGTGTGGATGAGGCATTGGGGGTGACTCTGAGGTAAGCCATATGCAGCTGTAGCATTTAAATCCTTGAGCAAGGCTGAGGGGGATTTCATGACACTGCCCCTAATGGGGATCCTAGCAAACAAGGACAGGACTGGATCATTGTGACCAACTTGGAGATATATTTATAGATAGCAAAATTAAATGTTAATAGGACTTCCCTATAAGAACCACCAGCATTCTTTCCTTCAATTTCTTCATCTCCGTTGCTCTCTTTTGTAAGAATGAGAAGCAATTGTTTGTGATATAAATCTATGTGTTAGTCCTACTTTTAGTGAAGAGGTAAGGAATTCCATAAAGAGCTGCTTTGGGGGGAGGATTTTCGTAATGTGAATTATGTAGCCTTTGAATTTCTTGTTAAATCTTGACTTTCAGGTATTGGGTTTGCTTCAAGCAATCTGCCTATTTTGCAGGCTACAGTCTCCTTTTAGTAAAAGAAGTGGGTATGTTTCTCTTACAACAAACTCAAGAAAATAGAACCAATGTCAGTGGTCTTCCTTGATCTAGATGCCCAGAGACTAAGCCCTGAGAACTGTGGCAGCAACTCTGTTAGTTCAGTTAGTATACAGGTCTCCAGCAGCTTCCCCTTATCTTTATTTCAAGAAGTTATGTACAGTCAACTTTTGATTATTTAATAAAAAAGGATACTTCCGTCTTTGGGTCATGCCTTCGCTTTTTAAGCTTAACCTCCATCTGCCTGCACTCCCCCACAGTCTGAGGTTACTTAATACTTAGGCTCAGGCCCTGAGGCTTAGCAACAACTAACCACCTTGCTTCTGAGGCTAGAGAACACACCCCAAAACAGATATTTGAGTTCTGATATTCAGTTTGATTTAACCAGATGCCATGGATCCATATTGGGAAGTTTGGCTTTGAGCCTTTGAATAAAACAGTCAAGCAACAGACTATGGGAGCTCTTTCTGTTTAATAAATCCACTTGATAGAATTGCTTTGTAAATAAGTAACAAACAATTCCTATTTCCTCACCCTGTTAGCCTATATAGCCAGAATGAGGATGTGAATCATTTCTTTGTTTCCTTTATTTTTATTTCACTTGAAGTGAATTCTCTCATCAGGCACACTGGTTTGTACAGAAGTTCCAAAGTTATTTGTTCCAAATTGATATAATCAATCTGGTTATTAGAGTCTATGTTGGTGGGTATCATTGATCTCCCACAGCTAGCGATAGTTGAGTGTTACAGGTTTCCTCTTCACAACTAGTATATTACAGTAAAAACAATTCAGGTCAAATTCTTCCATACGAGCATTTATTAATAAGCACTAGGTAGTCATGTAGCCCAATCTACATACCCAGAGACATTCTAGATCTTTTCCTTGACATCTACCATCTGTGTAAAAGGTTCAGTGGAGGTAGCTATGACAGTTTTCTCATTGTAGGATTCAGCTTATCTTCTCATTGAGGACACATCCCAAACCTCCATTGGATATGACTTGTTAGAACTCCCAAGCCTGTGGTGTCATTCCAAAGGGATAAAGGACATTGGGCTAACTTAAGTCTTATATTCAGTTCATACAATGGTGGGAGTGCCTGAATATTTCTTTAATTTTTTTTTTACTGTTATAGATGTTGAGTTACTATGCTGTATACCTTAAACCTAATGTTGCAATGCAATATTCCTTCAATAAAATAGATTTAAAAAAAATGAGTCCCCCCAATTTTTAGTGAAGAACATTTTAATATGTTCATCATAAATCAACGTATGTATATAATACATTAAGTTTACAACAGACTAATTCTCTCCTTCTCCATATAATATTTCTAACTGGTCTGCCTATTTAGAACAGCAAGAACTTCCCCAGTATAATATTATTTCTGGTATCCATTGTTCTAATTAACAAACAATCTAAGGGGATTTTGAAGAACTATTTTGTCCACATGGACAAAAAGGTAATTAATGTTAAGAGTTATGAGAAAACTCCTTTTTGGAAGCATTTTTTAAGGAAGGAAGAGGAGGAGGAAGTACTTTCGAATTATGTATCAATATTTTGTCCCCCACCCACACCCACACCTCCAAACCCATCCTACCTTACCCCACCCCAGCCCCGAGTCCTTGGGCTTCACATAGTCTGTGCCTCAGCTGCTGAGTTACCCCTGAGCCACCAGGAGAAAACTCTTAAACTTGTCTTCTTAGGGCTAATTGAGTGATAAGTCTACATATTAAATTCTTTCACGTCTTTTGGGCTTTTCAGCTCTGGTCTTTAAAACCTGTTTTGAACTCTCTTCAGTTCCAACAGGCTCTGCTCTGAGTTTTAGAACTATTCTTTTCAAGGCATCACAATCTTTCTGTGTGTGTGTGTGCGCGTGCGCACGCTGACTGCATGGTCCCAGAGGCCAGTGGGTGCTCCCATCCCAGTGTCCTGGAAAAGGGGTGTTTTTTCTCCACTGTATGTATCCCTTTCAGACTGGACCCTAACCTGGGGAGTGACTTTCTCATATCAGTGTTTGGAGATGTCACATAGACCAATCTTTTAATTTTCTCTTCATCTGGTACTCATTTTGCAAGATGGCCGCCACTGAGTTTTCTTGTTGTTTCTGATATTTTCAATATTTTCAATAGTTGCCAGCCAGTGTTTCTTTGTTTTCTCCTCTGTCTGGGCACCTGTCACTAGCAGATCGCCTCTTGACTTTATCAGGTATGACATTTATTATTGTTGCATCTGGGAATTGATAGGAGACAAGAAGGTTATCTAGGGGAAGGGTTAGCCAAGGAGTACTAAAGTGTCGGACAGCCATTATTAGGTGGCTGTCAAAATAGCATGCATTACTCTCCAGCATATATCACTCCAGGGAAGGAGGTGATCCAAGAAGGATAAGCTCTCAATTGCCATCTGTTGGTTTGTGATGCTCTTGCCTTGTTCCAGTTAACATTGAACACTGATCTCACATGGCACTGAGAGAAACTTAGAAGAAGATAAGATGATCATAGGGTGTAAAGCAAACTGACTGAACTGATGAGAGATGGGCTGAAGGCCAGTGGTATCAGTCAGTTTATCAGGATTTGTCTATCTCAGCTCTCTTCCCCTTTCCTTATTACCTCTGGAATTGCCAGTATGGTGCTTTCCCATATAGTACAACATATTTGCATTATTTTACCAGTTTACTACAAGTTAGTTTAGTAAGGGTGGGAGGCCAAACAATTAGGGTTAGGATCAGATGCTATGTTTTTTTAATCAAGAAGATAAAACATGATTTGTGAAAATCCTCTCCAATTCAGTAATTGCCTTTTCATTTTAATGGTGGTTTCTTCCCTGGTACTAAAGCATTTTAGTTTGTTGTAGTCCCATTTCTTTATTTTTGCTTTTGTTTCTCTTTATGTTGGAGTGAAATTCTCTAAGACCAATGCCAAGAAGCTTACTGACTATATTGTCTGCTGTGTATTTTATGGTGTCAGGTATAAGGCAGTCCTTAATCCACTTTGAATGGATTTTTGTATATGGTAGTCTAGTTTTTTATTTAGTGGTCTAGTTTAATTCTTCTGAATGTGATTATTCAGTTTTCCCAACAGCATTTATTGAAGAGACTTTCTTTTTTCATTTCTATAATTTGCAAAAAAAAAAATGGAGGAAGTAAGAATAGGTGTGTTTGAAGCTAATGCATGGATATATCGTTATCTCTCAAAATTACATGCTGAGCATCAGGCTTGAACATAAATATTTTACTGTGGTTTTGGTTCATATCCCCTTCAAAGACGAGCACTTCATACTAGCTGTATTGGGGACAGTTACCTTGAACTGTGCCAGAGACCTTGCCTCTTGGGCTTGGGTTGATTGAACTAAGAATGGCCACCTGTCCCCCAGGCAGTCTATCACTTGGTGAGCAACATGGATTTGACAAGATGAATTGGGCCATTTGTATTCTTCTCTTAGGAAATCAGAATTAGGATGACTCAATAAGGCAGTTTGCAGCAGGGAGAAGAGCAAAGGTTGATGGCTGGGAGCAGTCACATCAGGCCATGTCCACGCTAGTTATATGAAGAGACAGGAACCACGAATAAACAGAAAAACCTAGTAAGAGAGGAATAGAGATGCCCTAAGATAGAGTTGCTGTTCCCTACAACTGCCTTGAACCCAGTTCTCCTGAAGCTAAGCTTTCTCCTAATTAGAATGCTCATGCCATTCCTCTTTTCTTTCCGTAAGCTTTTCCTTTTCTTAAGCCGAGTTGACAGTCTTATTGTGAGAAAGATTGTCAAACCAACACTTTGTCTTTGGGTTGGTTGGTTTGTTTACAGTAGTGAATAAAATACAACAAATGATGGTAAGGACATAGAGAACTGAGAGCCTTGTGCAATATTAGTGGGAATGCAGCTGCAATGGAAACCAGTATGGAGGCTGTGCAAAAAATATAATTAGATTTATCATGTAATGATCAAGTCATCTCACTTCTGGGTATTTATCCAAAAGAATTGAAATCAGGATCTCAGAGAGATATTAGGACCCCAGTGGTCATTGCGGCACTATTCACAGTAGCTAAGAGGCAGAAACAACAGAAGTGTCTATCAGTGAAAAAGAAAATATATGATGGAATATTATAGAACCTTAAAATAGGAGAAAATCCTGTCACATGCTATGGCCTGGAGGAACCTTAAGGATATTGTGTTAAATGAAATAAGGCAGTAACTGTGTAAATGCTGCATGATTCCAGTTATATGAGGTCTCTAAAATAGTCAGACTAATGGAATCAGAGAGTGGAAAGGGGCTGGGGGGGATGGGATACCAGGTGTTGGAAAATTGCCGATTATAGACAAAGTTTTGACTGGAGGAAAATGATCCCAGAAATTATGAAATTTAATGGAGAATTTATTAATAACCTTGAGGATTCAAACCTGGGAAAAGATAGCTCTTTGTAGACTGTCCACTTTTGTTACAGAAGAGATTTGTGTTCCAGTCCTGTGGCTCTGAATATTGTCTGGAAATCCAGAGAAGCAAGCACAAGATGACTAAAATGTTCATGTCACAGGAACCTTAGGGAATGTTTGCAGAGGCTCCTCTCCTGTAGCTTCTATGTGACAGATGGGGTGAGGGTTGCCTGCTTATTCAAGTCAGTACATTCTTACATGGTTTAATCACAGAATTGGGCCAGTTTTGTTCTGAGTGCCACCTGTGCAAGTTTCATCTGGACCAGGGACGTGGGTCCCAGGAGCGATTTTTTTTTTTTTTGGTCTATGGTTTTAATTCTGCAAAATGAGTAAGTCCTAGAGATTTGCTGTGTAAAACTTTGCTCGTAGTTGACAATACTGTACTGTACACTTAACATTTGGAAAGGGTAGGTTTCATATTAAGCAGTCTTAAAACAATAAAATTGTTTTTCAGACCAGATCTAGGCCCTTATCTTTACAGCTGTAGACTTTTAGTTTGAATTATCAACAGCTGGTTAACACTTAGGGTTAATATTAAGTGCTGAAGATGGTTATAGGTACTGTGGGGACAGTGGAAAAACACAGATACCTGATTATTTCTCTAAAGCTGAATGCTGACGTTATGGGCTTTAAATCTGTGTTCCTGGCAAACAGTGAGAATGAAAAGAGGCAGGGAACCTGACTGTTCATTTATCACCTCACAGCTCTCAACCAACAGGGGGCCTTCTTTATTCTATTTAACCTCTCAGTAGAGTATTTGCCTTTCATTTATTCCTATTTCCAGTCAACCCTTGATTATTCATGTAATAGAGGGAATCATTAATGTATTAATGGGAATAACAGAAGGCTGCCCGACTTTGGAGACTCTTCCTTACCACAGCAGCCTTGAGTTCCAGAAATGGAAACCAACTGGCAGGAGAGGTAAGCAGCTTGAAAAAATTGGGGACAGGGACAGGCAAATTAACATCATTTCTTCTCCCACTTTTTTACTCTCCTTCTGAATGGTCACTGCCGAGTTCCTTTTCTGGTGCCTGTGGGAGATTGCTAGTAAGGCAATGCCATCTGCTTGATGAAAGTAAAAATATGGGATTTTTAAAAAACAAAAATAGAGTTAAGGATGTTGGGGCATGGGGAAAATCTCCCCCATCTGAGGTTCTTCCTGGGTTCGACAACAAACAAATTAACCTCAGGCAGGATTAGTAGGAGAAAAGACCAAATTTAATGATGCATATATGGAGGATTTACATGGCTGTAAATTCTGAGGTAAATGGAACACACTTGTACTGAGACATGGGAAAGGGGACCTGGAGTTTCAAGAAGAGAGAAAGGGGGTCTTAAGTATAGATGGGCTTCTTACAGGAGGACAAGTTTACAGATGAACTTGCCTCTGGATTAAGACCTTTCCAAACTACATTCATCTAGAGAAAGTGATGACTTTTGATTAGAGGAAGGGTAGGGGCTTAGGGAGTGGTAATGCTTCTTCCAGAAAGGGGAAGGCAAGAGGGTTAAGAGAAAAACAGGATTTTCTCCTTTGCCTCTTGAATTGCCAATTTTTCAGCTCAAAATAATCTTCATGTCAAAGCTGGGTGTCACAGGAGACCAGTTCTCAGACACCTGGTGATCTGTTTTGAGCCCCTTCAGGGTCAAGTGGACTAGGATGCCTTATTTCTCTGCCATCTATTTTACCCTCATTCTGCCAGTGTCCCACATCGGAGCCTCCCCACTTTCTGACTTGCAGCTGCTATTCTCAGTTCAGGATTTGGGACTCAGCTAGCTGACATCAGAGTCACCTTGGGTGCTTATTAAAAATGCTGGTTCCTGGACCCTATAGCAGACTTATTGAATCCAGTGATGGGGGAGGGAAATTGACTTGGGGATGAGTTTTAACCATCCCTCTCCTGATGATATTTACACACATTCAACTTTGAGAAGGACTCTATAAAATTACCTCAGGGGATTTGGACAGTGGTTCTGTGGAGGGTGGTTCTGGGAAATTACCATTTACCAACACTTCCATTTCTCTCTCCAAAGCGATTGGTTGGGGAGAGGCAAGTGGGGAATCCAGGCATCAGCAGGTTTGTTTGTTTTTTAATGCAAATAGATAGGGATTCATTTCTGAAAGGAAAGTCAGAGGAAATGGAGCCACCACCGTGCAAAATTAGATGGCACTTTACATTCAAATAATTGTTGAATTCATGCCTAGATAATTGAGAGTTGATTGAGCTGGGGATGCAGGAACTTTGTAAGTTACACACTTGCTTACCACCCATGTTTCTTTCTAAAGAGACCACTCTCTTCCATTTCTACACTGTCTTTATTTAGAGAGAAAATAGTCATCTCCAACATATTTGGGGTTTTGTGGTAATTTGAGTGTATACATAGGCATTACATGATGCCATGAAATGGTTGTACTTAAATATAAGCCTTCTAATCAAAATGAGGATATTGTGTGTAAGTCAGTGGTTATAGTGTTCAGTATTTTTTTCAAACACTGATTATAGTAAGATCAAGGTCTTGTATTTCATTGCTTTCCAGGCATTCCCCAACAACTATTGAATGGGTTTGTTTGAAAAGTCTCTTTGGAAGTCTGCTTAGAATTGAGATGACATTTTCCCATGGACACTATATTCTTGGGGGTTAGATTCCCAGACCAGCTGGTAAAGCCTATTTAATATGAACTAAGATGCAAATATAGTCCCCCAGCCCCTAACCAGGATTCCTAACAATACTTTTGTGGGAAAAAGCACCAGGGTTCAGATCTGTAATCCTAGGCCCATGTCCCACCTTCACTCTGAGTAGAATCAGGGGGATTTTTTGTTGAAAGGGACAATTCAAATTCCTTCATATGGCCTCTGGCTTCTGCTTCTCCAGCACCATGTCTTATCATGTTCCCGCTGATATTCTGTATTATACAGCAAAAGGAGCTACTCTGAGTTCCCCGGAATGTGTCTTTGTAACTTCTGGTTCCTGTAACCTTTCCTCATCCCCTTCCCTCTGCCTGGAACTTCCACTCTGTCCCCCAGTTGGTGGCTGTGTTATATACTGCCTCTCAAAACTCTGATCACCATTTTTATTACATTATGAGCAGTATGCCATTTCTCTTTCTTCCAGCCAGGATGATGAATACTCCATAGAAGGAAAGAACATGTCTATGTTACTCTCTGTAGTGTCTCCAGCACTTAGTACAGTGTCTGGCAGCTAATAGGTTCTTAATAACTTTATGGCAAGTGATTGAATGATGTAATCTAGGAGTACTCAACCTTTTTTTGTAGCTGTTATACACATGATAGATTGTCTCCGCATGCTTAACAGACTAAGCTGAGAGCTGTGTCTACTGAGAAGGGTAATGCAAAATTTCCAATCCATTTTTCTTAACTCACCTTTGCTCTCCAATTCAAGAAAGAATACAGGAATGCAAATGAGATTGAATTATCAGAGATATAACAACATACAAATGAACATATATGCAAATCATTTTCAAACTTTAGTACTTTAACTATTTTATTCATAATACATCACTTGCCTCACCTCTCTCTGATGAGACATACCCATGAGCTGCTAAACCATGCTGAGGAGCAGTCTGGTTCACCATCGTAGATGTGGGTTCTGAGATTCTGAGAGGGTAAATTTTTTGCCCGTCCATCCTTTTGTTAGCAGTTGTTCTGGGATTAGAACCTAGGGCTTCTGACTCCTAGGTCATTGTATTTTCTTCCAGAGATATACATTCTGGAAATTAAATCTGCATAAATTTGAACAAGATATCCTTCTGTGGACATTTGAGGCCCATCTCAAATCACTTGACATTAGGGTCACTTCTGTTGATGGGTTAGGGGAAATAAAAGGGTGAACTAATGCAGAATAAACATTGTGTAATTTAGGTTTGGTTCATTATTGCTAGGCGTGGAGGAGAGTTAAGGGAGCATAGTTTACCCAAGGCACTGCTTACAGAATTGAGACATAACAGATGGCTTTTCATTCTAGGGTTTTATATCTGTAGAGAGTATAGAACATGACTGCATGCTCATGGGCATTTTATAGCTATTTGTTGATTATGTGATTTGCTGCAGCCACTCTGCTGGTGTGAGGATAATACCATTTAGAATTGTTTTTATGCCATTGAACATTTAATTGATAAGTATGCAACATAACAAATGTTGTTATCAGTTTTATTTCGTTCCTATAGAGCTAGGAGGAATCTTTGACCATTTGATTTGAAAGCCCTGCTTTAGCTACTCAGAATTACACAGTATCTTGAATACCTGTTGCCTAATGCTACTTGCTCTTCTCATTACGACTCCTGTGAGAGTCTCTTGCTAAGAATGGAATCTGCCTTAGGACGGCATTAAAGGACATAGTCTAATGGGTCAACTCAGTAAAGTTTGAAGCCATTTAGGACAAAGAGCCATCTGTAGGTCCCTGGAGAGGAAAGGGGAACAGAACTTTTTCAGGTATAAATTGTGTGACCCAGGGTTAGATTCCTGTGGAAGGAATGTGAGTGGCTAGAGAGGACAGTGCTCAATCCCCCACCTACCTTCTAGCAGCACACACTCCAGGAATCCCACATCAGGCTAGCTATTTCTCTGTGCTGAAGAAAACAGCTGGTAGGTGACTAATTTAAAAGACCATCAGCCTCAAAGCCAATCTCGAAGGCTTGTGAGAGCCGAGCATCCTTCCACCAGGCCAGAGTCCTCATATAATGAGTAATAAAGGAAAGCACCATTCATCGTGTCCCTTCAGTAAAAGGGATTGTATAATTTTCTCTTCTCTTCACCTATATATTCTTCTTTATCTCCATGGATTCAACTCTGCTCAGTCCGGGCTAAAGGAAAAACAGTGAACCTAGAGGGTCCCTTCTTGAATGTCCTGCATTGCCTTGTGACCACCAAGCCACCACATTCTGGGTCATTTGTATCAATGTCAATTTCTCCTCATGACATACAGAGAAACACATTTTAGTTCTAAGTGAACCAAATGCAGAAGGGTCTGTAATTTAAGGCCATTTTCAGAAAAGTGTCCTTTCTGATAAAGAAATGCCTCCTCCCCTTTCTTCCTTCTTTCCTTCTCTTCCTCTCCTCCATCCCACCCTTTTCCTTTTTTTTTTTTTCACTTACGCCTCATCAGATTTTTGTCTAATTTCAGCTCATGATAGACTGATTTTTCCTTTTGCTGTCCGCTTTCCAGAACTGTCCCTGCCTGAACAAGAGAACAAAAGGCCAACTTGGAATCTTTCAATTTGCTGTGTCCCCAGCCCTTTCATCCCTCTCAGTGCTTCCCTGGTTGGGAACAAAACCCAAGTTCCTGAGTCAGAGAACACTTGGAGAAAGAGTGCTTTTAAAACCTGGGCACATGCGGATTTCGTGTTTTCATTGTGATTCCACTTTTTAGTTGGCTCAGGTGCAGGTGGGGAAGCAAGAGAGGGTTTGGAGGGAAAAAAATGGGTGCATAACTGCCCCAAAAGCAGGCATTCTCCTTTCTTGTTTCAAAAGTTCCCAAGAAGGAAACCTGATTTAAGACTTAAATTTGCTAATTTGGGGCTGCTTTTCATCTCTGCAGCCACTGTGTCAGAGAGCTAGGGGAAGAGGGAGCAGGAGCTGGTGCTCTAACATCCAGATGAGATCTCTTTTTCTCAACTTTTCCTCTTCTGCTTCCTTTGGTTTCAAATCACAGAAGACCCATGTCTTTGTGCTCCCAGCTTGTTGTCTTGGTTACAGACTTCTTCAGCCTGCATTTTCGTGAAGGGAATATACTTCTGCAAGAAGATTTTTAATAGTTTTTCTTTTATAAAATCTGATTAAAGAGACACCATAGATTTCTAGGATGAATCTAATAATCATATATATATTCAATTATGTTTAGTTGATTTTCAGTTTTAGGCCATTGTGATCAGGGAACATATTTTGTATCTTTGTAAATTTGATGAGATATGTTTTGTGTCCCAGTATATGATCTATCCTTGAGAATGTTCCATGAGCACTTGAGAAGGAAGTGAAATCTGTAGTCTTTGGGTAAAGTGATTGGTATATGTCTATTAGACTTATCTATTCCAGATGGTCATTTGAAGTGGCTGTTTCCCTGTTAATTTTCTGCTCGGTTGATCTGTACATTGTTGCAAGTGGGGTGCTGAAGTCCCCCATTATTACTGGGTTGCTGTCAATGTCTCCCTTCAGGTCTAATAATACTTGATTGATATTTTTTGATGCTCCTTCATTTGGCGCAAATATGTTAATAAGCATTATGTCTTCCTGTTAGATTGATCCTTTAATCATTATATAGTGTCCATCTTTGTATTTTGTTATGCTTTTTAGGTGAAAGTCTGTTTTATCTGATATGAGTATAGCTGTTCCTGCTCTTTTGTGTAGGACTGTAGGATTGTCTTCCAGACATTGACTTTGAGGCTTTGCTTATCTTTTGGAAGAAGGTGGGTTTCCTGAATGCAGCAGGAGTTTGGATTATACTTTTTAATCCATTCAGCCACTCTGTCACTTGACCAATGAGTTCAGTCCATTAATGTTTAGGGTGATTATTGGTATATAGTTGCTTAGTGTTATTTCATAATTTGCCTTTTGTATGTTGCTCCAGATGATGACCTTGTTCTCTTTCTCTTTTTAGGTTGGATGGTGCAATTATGTGTTGATTGATTTGGCCTTTTGTTTTCTTCTTTGCTTTCTCTCTGGGGATGTATTTGAGGTTGCCCTGAAATTAGCAGTCACAGTTCTGTTTGCTACCTAATTTTATTTGAAAGTATGGTAGTGTTCCACTCATTCTAACTATCCACATTTTTGTCCTCTTCCTCCCCACTTTTAATATTTGCTGTCTTACTGTTTTTCTAGTGATTTATGCTTTATAGAGCATCCTTTAATATTTTTTGCAAAGCTGGTTTTGTGGTGATAAACTCTTTTAACTTTTGCTTGGCAGAAAAGGTTTTTATCATTCCTTCAGTTCTGAATGATAATCTTGCCAGATGTAATATCCTAGGTTGAAACTCCTTTTTTTTCAGCACTTTGAATATATTAAATGCCATTCCCTTCTCGCCTGTAGTTTCATTTGAGGTGTTCACTGACAATCTTAGGGGGATCCTCTGTATGTGACAGATTTTCCTCTGGCTGCTTTTAATAGTCTTTCTTTATCTTGTATTTTTGACTTTTTATGGTGATGTATGTAGGTGTATTTCTGTTTGGGTTTCTTTTATTAGGAACTCTTTGAGCTTCCTGGATCGGGAGGCTTGCTTCATTCTTCAAATTGGGGAAGTTCTCATCTATTATTCCTTCAAAGATGGTTTCTGCCCCCTTTTCTCTCTCTTCCTCTGGGACCCCTATGATGTGAATGTTGTTCCTTTTGATGTTATCCCAGAGGTCTTGAATGCTGTCTTCGATTCTTTGAAATTTTTTTTATCTCTTTGCTGGTTTGCTTGATTGAGTTCCTCTGTCCTATCTCCAGACCACTGATTTTATTGGAAGCTTCATCCATCCTATTGTTGAGTCCCTGTATTGAATGTTTTCATTCAGCCATTGTGTCTCTTACTTGTTTAATGTCTTGTTTTAATTCTTCTTTTTGCTTCCCGACATTCTTGTTTACTGCCTCTGCTAATTTCTGGATTCCCATGAGTATGTTAATCACCATTACCCTAAATTCCTCTTCAGGTAATTTACATATGTCTGGTATATTCAGATATTCCCCTGGGTTTTTGATTGGATCCATCATTTCACGTATATTTCTCTGTTCCTTCGCTGTATTCAGCATTCTGCTTATATTTCTGAGGGTTCATTTTCCCTGGCATTACATAGCTTTGACTTGCCTAGGATTGGCAATCAAGCTGCAGTTTTGCCTCTACCCACAAGGTGGCGCTAGCGGGTAGCATTGAGGCTTGGGACTGCCTCCTCACTGTAATCCAGGGGGTGGGGCACCCAATGGGCGGGATTTCCGCTGGTGGATATGCAGTGGGCGGGATTTCTGCTCAGTGTGCCCCAGGCTCTGGTGCGAAATGGTTGTGGGAGGGGTTTGAGCTCTGGCTGGTTTCCACTTATGGCTGCACCCAGTGCAATTTCACAGCATGGGCTCCAGCTCAGTTCTGGGTGAGCTGGCTCTTCTTTCACCCCCACCCAAGTCGGTCCTCTGTGGCTCTGTGTCTCAGCCCCTCTGGACTCACCTCTCGCTGCCTCAGTAGCTGGTCCCGAAATCCCAGCCTTCGCCCCACTTTGTGTCCAGAGATTCTCGAGCTCCGTTCCAAATCCAAATCTGTACCTTACCTGAGAACCCTGCCGGGTGCCATCACCCACCATTAGTCGTCAGCAGATCCATCTCCAGCTGAAATGCCGGTTGTTTCTTGGTGTTCGTCACAGGAAAATAGGTG
>RJWH01008545.1:0-29606 GCA_004363575.1 Solenodon paradoxus
GAGGGGGAGAGGGGAGGAGGAGGAAGAGGAAGAGGAGGAGGAGGGGAGTGCGGCACAGTAGTTGGGTAAATCCATTTTGGAAGGGAGGACAGCAGGGAGGAGAGAAGAACTTTCCTCCTTAAAAAGGAAAAGCAGACGCTGGCATTTAGGTACGATTCCCAGGAGCAGGCTTGGGCCTGATAGGATGGCAGGATGGCAGGATGGGGCCGTCTGCCCAGTGACCCTCAGCACTGCGCAGCCAGGCCTCCATCAGAGACAGGGTGAGGAAGCCACCGGCCACAGCTGACCAGCCTCACTCTGTGAAGCTCCAGGGCTTGGGAGGACACTGCTAGCTCCCTGGCACCAGGGCATCGCCAGGGCCTGCTGTCCAGAAACTGTCCAAGAAAGGGGTACTGCTCACACCGGGCCTGGGTGTGCAGAGTATCTTCACTCACTGCACAGTCAGCAAGGGCCTCAGGCACCAAATCAGACAGGGGTGACACTTGCCCCAGGAAGTTCAGGCCCGGCTGCGCCCCAGACCTCAGGTCCGGCCAGTTCTGCAGGCATCGGTGATACCTGCCCCGTGTTGCACCCTGGGAGGGGTGCCGGGGGCACAGTGCTGGGGCACAATGCTGGGGGGCACAGGCTGGGCAGGAGAGGACAGACTATGGCTCCAGGCAAAGTTCATGCTGAGAGTGACATTAACATATAGGACTGTGGGCCCCTACAGGCTGGCCTGAGCTGAGACTTAAAGGATGAGGACTTGGCTGGAGAAGGGTGTTCTGCCAGCCACCACAGCATGGAGGATGGCTGGCTGTGGGGCCTGTGTGCGTGTGGGTGTGCAGGGGCAGAGGCTAGGGCTTAATTCAGGCTTCTCTCCCCTAAGCCCACACCCTTCTTTAGGCTCCATTAGGGACCAGAGAGTCTCTGGCCATTTCTCTCTGCCGTTCAGTTCCCTCCCCATCAACTGGATGTTCTTCAAACCCAGAGAATAGAGCAAGAGAGCAGAGGTCAATACAGTTTTAAACTTTCACTCTCTAGTCCTCATGAGTATCAGGGTCCCTATTTTCTAAATGCAGAAACTGAGGCAGTGCGTGAGCGGTTCAGCAGCACCAGGACTGTGCTCCAAGTCCCTCTTCGCACCCTGCAGAGGCCTAGACGAATGCTGCCCTGCGGATGGGGCACGGAAGCCCGGTGAGAAGTCTAGCTTTTCTGACCCTGGAGGAAGGCTCATGCTCCCTCCCACCGGGCTCCGGCAGCCCCTCACTATCACTACCAGCCCACAGGACCCCGCCCTCCAGTCCTCAGTGAGCCCCCAAGTCCTCATCATAGCCCTCAACAGCTGGCCCCCAACTCCCGAAGTCTCCCTCTTCCATTCTCACGCCCGCTCACTCTGCTGCAGCCACGCCGGCCTCAGACTCACCAATCGCGCTCTAGACTCTGGGCGGTCACGGCTCTGTCTCACCCATTCAGGTTGCCTTGTCCCCACAGAGCCACGGAACAATGGTCAGAACTTGGATGATGGAGCCACATGGCTCAGGATGATGCCAGCTTTGCCACAGAGCAGTGCTAACCTTGAGCAGCATCTGTAAAATGGGCACAGTGACCTCGTGGAAGGCCAGCCGAGTGAACAGGTGGAGAGCAGGACCTTGGGCAGCCACCATCCGCCACTCTTATCGTCATTGCCTTAGAGCCATGGGGTCGGCTTCCTACCACCTCAGATCTCGCCATCAAAGTGCTCTTCTTCCCCTGCCTAAACACCCCCACTGCGACCCCATTCCATCATCCTCCAAGGGGCTCCCTTCCCCTCAAGGCCACCCCAGCCCCAGCACCATCTGTCTGCCAAGCTGACGTCCAGCGCCCTAACACACCCTCACAGGAAGGGGACAAACAGATGTGTTCCCCCTGTGTCTCCAGGCCGGGTGCACAGCAGGTGCTTAGCACGTGTCTGGGATGGATGAGGGCCCCAAGACACTAGGACACGACTGACCGACACGTGACTCACAGGCCTCACCAGCTCCAGAGCCACCCCTTGCTGGGACCCTGAGCTCAACAGCCGCACGCGGCATCGGGGACTTCAGGGCATGTGAACGCCTGGCCAGCAGGGAACGCCTCAGGGGGCCCAGTGGGGTGGGTGGTCCAGGCAGCCCCCAGGGCCAGCACTACTCAGCTGCTTGTCCATGTGCCTAGCCAATCCCACCCCCACCCCTGCCCCAGTAATGTACACACGGCCTCCCAGGAAACTGCAAAAAATGAGTTAATATAACATTATGGCTGAGAATTTAAATACACAGGAGTCAGGCAACGCAGACTTACAGTTCCCCGAGCAACTGTAAAAACCGTGCAAGCAATTCAGGAGCAAGGGCTGGGAGTGGATTTAAGGCCATCTCTTTCAGAGGCAGACCCGGGGGCAGTTGTGACCTGGTCTGTCGGTAATGGGCAGGGGCTTCAGCCAGACGGTCATTTGGGGCAGGAAGCCCTGGACACCAAGACATGCAATCAGGGAACATGCTCGCTGAGCACGGCCCCTCTGGGGGCAGGAGCGGTCCCCACAGCCCTGTGAGCCAGGACCCTGAGGTCCCCAAGCTCCAGTCACACCTGTGCCCCCCACACTCTAAGGCTCAGGCCCTGGAACAGCTCCGCATGCCGGCCCACTCCAGCTGCACGGGCACATGCCAGGGCCCCGTCCCCTCTTCAGCAAGGCGACTTCCTGATTCAGGCCATTACTGATTCAGAAAACAGGCTCTGGGGGCCCTGCAGGGTTCTATCTCAGTACCACCACTCAGGAGCCCTGGTTCGCTGCCGGCCCTCTCTGCAACGCCCCCATTTCCTCCTGTAAAATCGGGGAGCAAGTACCTGCCTTGCTGGACTGGGACAATCAGATGAACTGATGCAGATACAATATCTGAAACAGTGCCCAGCACATAGTAAGGGCTCAATAAATGCACGCAAGGATCACTGCCATTATTACTGTTTCCCTCTTATTCAGAAAGAATGTGAGGTGGCACAAAACACAGGGCACGTGAGCGAGAGAGATGAGGTAACGTATTCTTCACTGCTTCCTTCCCCACCAGTAAAGATTTACCAGGGCGCACACTGTGCCAGGCCCCACTACGGGCTCTGGAGGGGCAGCTATGGACACTCCAACACACAAGCAAGCCCTGGGGGAGTGAGTCCCAACGCACGCCCGAAGGGCCTTGGAGAGGCCACTGCTAATCTGGCAGGGGCATCGGGCAGCCGCACACAGAGGGAGGGAGATGTCAGAGAGACAGGCCCTTTGCTCCACCAGGACATCAATGTCAGGGCGGGGGGCTGCGGTCTCCCTGGGGGTCACTGGGAGGGGCTCCCCTGGACAGGCAGGCCCCGGACTGGATTGGGAAAGGCCGGGAGAATGCTGTCACGGCAGAGGCATTCGTTCTGCACGGAGTACGCGGCCGTCCCTAACACTTCAGCGTGGGGCGTGAAGGCGCGCGTGCATTCATGAACGTGTGAACGAATGACTGAGCGAGCGAATACAGGTGTGTTCTGTAACTCCAGGCGTGGGTCGCTCACCCACTCAGTTTCCTGGGGCCTCTGGTTCAGAGGCTGGAACCCCTCTGGACGGCCCAACCAAGAACGTCTGAGCTCCAGGACCCAGGTCTTGGAGTCTCACAGGCTGGGTGGCAGGCCCCCCTGCCACCCGGAGGACAGGGCCAGCACTGGGACTGCTCAGGAAGGAGGGACAGGTTCTGAGGACACTGCGGGTGGGTTACACGGAGCTACTGGCCTCAGAGGGAAGAGCCACATGTTCAGATGAGGGGCCAGAATGACAGTGGGAGCAGTGGGCATGTTATCCTTGGTCCATCAACAGTGCCCTCCCTGGGGAAACGGCAGCCGCGCTGAGCCATGTCCAGTGCCAAGGCTGAGAGGCAAGCAGAGTGTGGGGACGGACGAGCAGGAGGGGCAGGCAAGGGGAGCACATAGGCTTTCTTCACCAAGCAGACACACCGTAAAAGTCAAGAGGTGGTGGGCACTGAACTTCAGAGCCCAGACCCCGTAGTCAGGGGCTGGGTTGGAATCCAGCTGAGCCTCAGTTTCCTCATTCATGAAACGGTCTGATGACTGTCCCTCCTTCAGAAGGGTGATGGGAGGGTCAAAGGAGTCGGCGCACTCTGAGCAGGTATCAAGGGAGCTGCTGTTATTATTAGTTATTATTATTGGAAAAGGCGGGAGCCAGGGAAATGAGGATGTGGGAGGGAGGAGGGACAATTAGCCAGCGTGACAAGTAAACATTAATTAATTTCACGAGGCCTGATGGGGAGTTGAGAGAAAGGGAAGCTGGGAGATAAAGAGGAGCAGTGGTATCAGAAATAATCAACACTTCGAGGAGGAGTCTCCGCCATTTGCTCTGCATGCTATGGTTTGCCTGCCTCCCTTTACAGCCAGTGTCCTGCATGCTCTCCCGCCACCAGAGCGTCGCTCCCCTTTTACAGGTGAAGAAACCTACACCTCCAAGGGCAAAACGGATGGCCCCAGACGGGGCTACAAGAATCCCAGCCTCGGAGCTCAAGCACAGGACTTTGACAGCCACAGCCCACGGGTTTTCTCTCTGTCCCCTGCCTGGTCCCTCTGTCCCATGTTCTGCACTGGACGACTGGGGCTCAGGAAACAGCTGCTGAGTAATGAATGAATGAATGATGAATGGATAAATGAATGAATAAACGGATGAATGAATGTCAAGCCACCACGAGTCAGGGGTCAGCTGGCAGCTTTGTTCTGGGCTCTCCTCCCTGCTCCCAGGTCTCTCAGCCCCCCTACCCTACCCCAGCGCTCTGTCTCTCCCAGCCTCCTCCCCCACCCCCGGACATACGGAAACTCAATGGCGCCACTGAACAGCACCAGGGACAGAGGTCACCTCTGGACTCTGCCGGCTGTCCCAGGGGCCAGACAAAGAGGTGTCCCTCCCCAGGAGTTCAGAAGAACAGTAGCCACTCCAGGCCAGCTTTGGGAGGGCAAACCTCCAGAAAGAATGTCCACAATGGGTCCCCTCTGCCTGCTGGCTCCCATCAACCTCTACCGCCTCACCTCACCCGGAGGGGCCCCTGGAGTCAGGCCCACCTGACTGTCTCGGCCACACACGGTTTCCTGCCCAGCAAACCGATTTCCTCCCTGCAGGCACACAGGCGGCAGGGCTGGCCACGGCCCAAGCCCCGCTCTCGGCAGCTGCTCACATGGACAGGAATGAGGATTCAATCCAGTTCTGCTAGGGGTCTCAGATAGGACCTGGAGGAGTCACAAAAAGTCATGGCATTCTGGGGTGCAGGGCGCCGAGTAGGGAGCCCCACTCCTTGCCCCAATCCTGCCACCCACCCACCAAAGCCCAAGGAATGGCATGTGTGCCTTGTCTTTCGGGGACCTACTCACAGGCTTGCTGGGGGCGGCCAGAGAGAAGATACCACTGCTTTCAAGGCGACTGAGCCACATGTCTGGACCTGGATGTTGACGACACAGGGTGATGTCGGGTGACCACGCAGACTCCCTTTGGGGCCGAGGTGCAGCGCCCCCACTGCAGGTATGCACAGGGCGGCGGCACTCGATGAAAGAGGGCCATCCGGGCATGCCCTCTCCTGGGGACACATGCCCCAGGGCCAGCCAGTGTGGGCACAATGGCCTGGATCAGAGACGGCTCTGCGGGATCACCCCAGCTCCAATGAGCCCATGGGGTCCTGAGGCCTCTGTCAACGTGTCACAGCCTAACTCACCCCCCACCCAGGTATTGTTCAGAGAGCGCCCTAAAAATCCTCCTGCATGGACACTTTATGGTTGTGCCTGGTGAAGCCACCTGAGTGACTCTGCATGCTATGGTTTGCCAGCCTCCCTTTACAGCCAGTGTCCTGCATGCTCTCCCGCCACCAGAGCGTCGCTCCCCTTTTACAGGTGAAGAAACCTACACGGCCGTGCAGTAAACTCCCAGCAGACACGAAACGTGGTGCTTTGACCACCAGGGATTCTATGGTCGCACCTCGGACAGATCGCGATGGGCATCGGACCGCTGCTCCAGGTGAGGGTGTGGCTATGCCCAGTTGGTTGATGCCAGGAAGGGGATCTCGCCCAGAGTGAACACACCAGCCAGCTCAGTGACGGAGTCCGGATTTGTGGGGCCAGCGGGCAGCCCCAGCAGGGCCACGCTTCCCCATCTGAGCCTCGGTTTCCTTGTCTGTAAAACCACAGCTGGGGCCTGGAAAGAACTTTTAGGTTGGCAAAGAGCTGCCAAGTCCACATTTGTGGGGCTTCACAAGTCACCTCAGCAGTGCTCACTTTCTACAGAGGAGTCCAGGAGGGTGTGACCTGCCCAATGTCACGCAGCCGGGTGACGCCACAGCTGGAGCTCTGGACACAGCCTGCCCTGCTCAGCCAGCCGCCGCGTGGCCACTTGCTCGGTCCCAGAACAAGCACATGCCAAGAGGAAAATGCAAATCTTTCTCCACAGCCTGAAGCCCCAGGGCATCGGGTCAGGAAGGGTAAAGGGCAAACATGGATCACTGACCCTGCACGCCAGGCACACCCCCAAGGGACGCCGACCCTCGTGACAGCAGGAGGGAAGCAGACCACCCCACTTAGAGGGGAGGGGCTGAGCACAGAGTGAGCCCGGCTCTACCTCCCACAGAAATCCAAGGTAGGCGCTGCTGCGGTGGGGACACAGGGACGCCTGGGCACAGTGTCAGAGAACACCGCTGGGAGCAACCCTTCCTGACAAGGTCTCTTGATGGGAAGGGCACTGAGCTCAAGGCAGAGGAGAGAGCAGTGCACACGTGCTTTCTTCCAGAAACCCTGAGCTTGGCCGTGGACTCACCTGCCCCTAACCTGCCAAGGAGACAGATGGAAATCAAAGGTATGGGGCCTAAGCTTCCACACCAACCTACAGAGCGGGAGTGGGAACCCCAGGAAACGGGGAAGGAGGAGGCCTCACTGATGTCCTGAGCGGGAACTTCAGGGCCTGGGGGGACTTCACACAGGGCATTCTCACTGAGTCCACACATCCAGGCTCTGATTTGGGGGGAGTAAGCCCATTTTATAGGTGGGGAAACAGAGGCTCAGAAATGGCATCTTACAAAGAAAACACTCAGAGCAAGAGTGGAAGTGGACTATAAACCTGAGACTTACGGGCCCTGGGCTATGAGGACCCCAGCCCAAGTCATCCCCCAGATTCCCAGACTCCAAAAATACAGATGTGACACCTGATTTGACCACTCTCCAACTTAAACTACTTCCCTGCAGATGCTGCCTTGTCAGACACCACACCCCTGCCCCCAGATCTCTACTCCAACTGAACATACAGCCTTCCACTCCTGCCACAGGGCCTTTGAATAAGCTTTCCCTGAACCCAACACACTGTTCTCTATGCTTCCCTATTTATCCTTCCCATCGTAGCTGTGGGCCCCGCTCCTTCAGGACGCCTTCCCGATGTACCTCAAACTTTGAGCTCTTGTCTCAGCTGTGATGTTATTTTTTGCCTTCCCCTGAATCCAGGTCCTCAGGCTTTACATGGTCTGTACCTTAGCTGCTATGCCTAGAACGTTGTTTACATCTGGGAGCCCAGCGGTTTTGGGCAGACTTGCCTTCCTTCTGTGAACTAACACATCCTAGCCCGGTCACAGATGGACAGCAAGCTGTTCCTGCCACAGGAGACCCACCCCTCCGCACTCCTCTGGCTGCTCTCCCCACGTGATCCCTCCAGCCAGGCTGGACACACTCACTGCAGAGTCCAGCTCTCCAGGGCATATTTCCCAGCAAGTGGCAAGGGTGGCAAGGGAAGGCAGGTGACCTGGAGCCCTGGCCTTCCTGAGCGTGTCTGTGATGCAGGACAGGATGATGCCTTCAGGATGCAGGCGCCTAATGGCCCCAAGGTCCAGCCTC
This sequence comes from Solenodon paradoxus, assembly GCA_004363575.1. Taxonomy (NCBI): domain Eukaryota; kingdom Metazoa; phylum Chordata; class Mammalia; order Eulipotyphla; family Solenodontidae; genus Solenodon; species Solenodon paradoxus. Next base: position 7,876 of record RJWH01008545.1, read on the forward strand.
ACTCAGGGTGTTTATAGAGACAGCTCAGCCTCAAGACCCCAGCAGCACTTAACCCACCAGGATTCAGGCCCGTTCTCCAGCACGGTGTCCACGCTGCAGCCCAGCATGAACCTGACCTAGTCAGCTGCCTACGGCCCTCTCTTACCCACCCCCATCTCTTGGTTACAATTTGGAGCTTCAGAATGCCCAGCACCAAACCCCAGCTCACCTGGCTGTGTGACCCTGGGCAAGTAATTTAAGTTCTGTGGGACTCAGTTTCCTCATCTATAAAATGGGGAGAGGGACCACAGGACAGAGTTGTGGCTGGAATCAAGGGAGTGATACACGTGAAAGCACAGCCTGGCCCCAGTGCAGATAAGGCCTGACACATCACGGTTCACTCTTTCCCTGAATTCATCTGCTTTGACCTACTGCAGGTCCCAGAGGAATCCCCTGGCTCAGGCCTCAGCCTATGAAGGGCATCCAGGTGGGAAAAAGGGCAGGAGCACAGGCAGGGGAACCATAAGCATTATGCTGTTCTTGTCAGCCCTCACCAGCTGGGGTCCAGCTGTGCCCCCATTCAGGGGACCTGAGATAAAGGCAGAGAGCAAGTGGGGCCTGCTCTGTCCATACCTGCCGCCCTGCTCCCCGCAGTTCACTTAGCACGCTGGCTTCAGTAGCCTCACCCGCCATCCCTCTCTGAGCCAGGGTAGGAACTGGGGGGTCTCCCACAGGCCTGAAATACTGATAAGCCAGATTTCTTTCCAGAGCCCTCCCTGCGGGAGCCGGCCACAGCAGCCATCACACCAGGCAGCAGTGATAAGAGGGAGCAGAGCTATGGGAATTCCTGCCTTCCCACAGCGAGGCCATAAACCTGCCCTTCATCCCAGCTCTCAGGTTGCTGAGAACTGACTGCGCCTGCCCAGCAGCAGGCTGAGCGCCTGTCGGGTCTGGCACCCAGCCTGGACACACCTGCTGGGAGAAGGGACAAGGGACAGATGGCCATGCAGGACCCCCGACCCCACACTCCCTTTTTTGGGAACAAGAGGCCGGATTATTCAGGGCATAGAAAGAAGAGCAAGGGGTCGAGTGAAGAGGAGCAGGGGACTGGCTGGGAGGCAGGCTGAGCCAGAATCGGGCTCTGTGTTGGGGCAGCTGGGAGCCACAGACAGTCTGGGGGTGAGGGAGTGACAGGCCAAAAATGCAGTGGGAGCAGGATGGCTACAGCAGTCATGTGCTGGGAGCCACCCAGGAGGTCACTGCAGGGATGTAGGAGGGAGGAGAAAGGCCTGGATTCCCAGGGTGTCAGAAAAGTGGGCAGCTGCCACAGGCGAGGCTGTGGCTCTCAGTGTCTGTGCCCTCCCACACTCAGCTTGAGTCCCTCCCCCAGCTTCAGAGCCAAGGCCTCAGGGAAGGGTGGCCTTGGCGCTACTAGGTTCAAATGAGGCCCCGGCCCAGAGCGACAAGAGTGCCCCTTGCTGCCGGGGTCCGGGGCCAGGCTGCATGCGGCCCCGCCCTGCTTCCTCCACTGTGCGCAGGCCAGAGCCCTGTGCAGGGCCCCTGGCCCCTTCAGACCCTCGGCCTGAGTGCCCTACCAGAGTAACCCAGGATGAGCCCACAGCCCGGATCTGGGCCTCTTGGGGCGACCTAGTAGACATGAGGCTGCAGAGGCCTGCAGAGTACCCCCTTCCGTGCTCAGTGTCCCCTTCTGGAACATGAAACAACGATCCTTCCCCTCCAGTGCTGTCAGGTTAAAGGAAACAGCATCACTGTGAATTTGCCCAGCATAGGAGAAATACATCCCTTCCCAGAGCAGTACTAACACCTCCAGGGTGTCACCAGATGAGTCACATTACTCCCTGACACCAGACTCCTTCCCGCCTACCTCAGGGTCTTTGCACATACTCTTGTTCCTGCCTGAACACTTCTCTGGTTGCCCTAGGCTCAGGTGCCACCGCCTCCAGGAAGCCCTCCCTGGCTCCCCAGATGAGGTCCAGGTCCCATGAGTCTGCCCCACCAGAAAGCAAGCCCATGGACACAGGACTGGCTTGCCCACTGCTGTGCGTTCTCATAAATATCTGCTAGATGAAAGAAACAATGACGGCTACCCAGACTTCCAATGACAACACAAGGACATGGGGGAGGGAGTGTGTGTGACAGGGTTCTGAGGGCTTGTGGGGTCTCTGACCCTGACTACAGGGTCTGCGAAGGATTCCTAGAGGAGGTGACATCTCAGCCTAAAATCTGAGACTTAAAGTTGCAAGGGCCCCTATACCCACTTTACAGATGGGGAAACTGAGGTCGAGTTTGGGAACTTCCTGGTAAGTGCCCTGAGAAACTGTCCTGCTTTACTATCTAAGGCTCTGCCAAACCGTCCTCCATGGGGTGGCCCATCCCACCCCTCTGGGGCCACCCTGCAGTCTGCCTGGGGCCACTACCTCGTGCCCAGTCCTCCTGGTGGCAGGGCCACACGGGCCTGAGCAGCGCTGGGCGTGCAGTTGCACGGCTGAGCCGGGCAGCTGGCAGCAGCGCAGCTCCGAACCAGCTGTTTGGATGACAAACTGCGTTCAAGCTTCATTAGGGTAATCACGGGCTCCCCTCCCGGCAGCGCCGCGGAGCGCGACTGTCAACCTGAACTAATCAAACCCGGCCCCAGGACACCCGCCTGCCTGGCTGACAAGCCGCTGAGTCGCTGAGCCCCTCGCGCTGCACGGCACCTGGCCGAGGCCAGGTCCACAGGGCCCTGGAGGACCAGGGCCAGCCTCACAGAGACCTACTGTGTGCACCCTGAGCCCTCATGAACCGGAGGTCCCATCAGAGTGGGCTGATCCCTTATTTCTACAGCCGAGGAAACAGCTGGCGCAGGGAAGATCTCTGACCAAGTTCACACAGCCGCGAGGAGAGAAGCCAGGCTCGAACTTAGGGTCCCCAGGACTCCCACTGACCTCCTTCCCACTGCTTCCCACACACTGACAATCCCTCTTTCTCCTCCCCTTCGAGGCCCAGCAGGCTGAGCCCGGAGCTCTGAGACGGTGAGCAGCCCAGGCCTGAGTCCTGCAGGCTGCAGCGCTGGAGCAGGCACTGCTGTCGGGGCAGAATCTGCCCCGAGCCTTTGGTCACCTCCTGCTCTGCCGCGCTGCCCTCGGGCATCTGCCCACCAGAGCCAGCCCATCTGTCCCACGTGCTCGAAATCAGAACGTGGATGGAAGGGGCTTGTTCAGGGCCTTCATTTGACAACTTGGGAAACTAAGTCCCAGAGAGGCAGGATCGGAGATGATGGACTGTAGTGAAAGAGCACAGGCTTTAGAGGCAGGCAGACCTTCATTCATTCATGCACTCGCTCAGAGAACACCCGGCGGCCGCAGCAGCGCAGGCACGCGGCATTTGCTGAATGAACAGATGACGGGAGGGTGAGCGAGTGAATCAGTGAGTAGCACCGAAGACACAGCCGTGAACTCAGCAGACACCATCAGTGCCTCCTGGAGTGCACTGTCTAGTGGGGGAGGCAGATGCCTCACAGATAACTAACTACAGATGACATGGGCAGTGAAGAAAAGCATGAAATAGTCTGATGACTTCCACCAGGAGGGCCCAGCCTGGTCTGCGAGGCGCTATTCCAGCCAGATGCTAAAGGGCGGCTGAAGGCAAACAGGATGGAGGGCGCGTGCAAAGGCCCTGAGATGGGAAGGACTTCGGGCTTAAGGGGGACAAAAGTTTCATTTATGCGGCTGGAGAGCAGTGACGGGCAGGAGCCCAAGCAGGCAGGGCCGCGGGAGATCGGGGTCTTTCTTCCAAGGTTGACAGGCCGAGGGGAGGGTGGTGGGCAGGACTGATCTCTGGGTGCTGTGGGTGGTTAGTGGAAGGGTTCGAATCCCAGGGCTGCCAGCTTCTGCCAGAACAGCAGACAGCTGCCAGACTCGGTGCTGGGACGGCACACACTGTGTGGGCGAGTGGGCGGCTGCTGATGGCAGGCAGGAAGCAGGCTGGCTGGAAGGGGCACAGGGAGCCTCCTGGGGTGCTAGCCATGTGCTGGGTCTGTCCCTGCAAGGAGGTGACACAGCCACACGTGTGTGACAATCTATGAAGCTTTACACTTAGGGTTTGTCTCTACGCTACGTCTCTACGTAAAGTTCCACCTAAAGACTGGCGCCATCGCCCTGCCTCGCTCAGACTGTTTCGACCTCTGCAAGCGGGGACAGTGACAGGCCTGCTGCTCCATGCAGGTGTGAGGGCTGCCAGGGCTGGCGGCTGACCACAGCACGTTGAAGTGGAAAGGCACTGGCTTCCCCACATTCACCCTCTGTGGGGCAAGTTTCCCCACTTTTAAGGGGCCAGTGGTCCCTATCTTCCCCATGCAATAGAGGAAAAGGGATAAAACCCCTCCTATCCAGGCCCCGTGAGCCCACCTGGCCCCAGTGACAAAGCTGAGCAACTCAGAAGCTGGGCCGCAGAGCTCTCTCCTGGTCCTGCATGCAGTGGTGCTGAGTCGGTGGCATCTGCCCTATACCACACCCAAGTCAGCGGCAGGAGCCAGACTGCACCCAGGCCTCCACCAGCCCGTCTCTGAACCAGACCCTCCGTGGGCCCTGTGGTGCCCAGCCCAGCCCAGGGCCTCCCCTTCACGGTGGCTCCTCCCAGGGGCCCGAGGGACACTGACCTTGAGGCACAGGGCAGGGATTTCAGACAGACTCCTGAGGGAATAGGGTCTGCAGACGCAGATGAGTTGCAGGCGAAGGTGGCGCTCACGTCATGAGCACCTGGGGGAAGGGAGAGGCTGGGTTCCTAGGACATCTCGCTGTCCTCCCAGAGACCATGGACAGCCTTGGGAAATCAAATGGTGTCATAGCCAACATTCCTGTGGGCTCAGCTGTCCTTGGGGCCCTTTGAATATTTCCTCACAGGCCTGCCAATGACTGGGGATGAGGGTGGGGATTATCATCTGCTCCATTTTACAGAGGAAGAAAATGAGGCTGGGAGAGGTCTCGTGTCCTAGGACTGTCCCTGGAGGGCTGGGATCCCCACAGTGGGCCCCCCCAAGCACAGCCAGCCCATGTTCCCAGAGGGGGAACCCTTGTGGTCCTTGCTCCCCATCACCTGGGGGCCTGTTCCCTGGGCCAGGCAGCAGTTCAACTGGATGGCGCTCCCAGGGTGCCACCGGCACTGTTCCAGGAGCTGGAGCTGCGACAATGAGAAGGTTGCGGGGACACAGACTTGCACATCAACCACGGCCAGCCTGTGACTCACCAGGCAAGGCCACCCATGACTGTCCCGTGCAGGTGCTGTGCGTGCGGGATCTCATTCCGTGCTCCAAGCGGTCTCAAGGACACGCGGTGGTGGCCACTGTCCAGACGAGGGTCTGGAGGCTGAATTTGGGGGCCAGCCTGGGGGTCGGACTAAGGAGTCACAGATCTAAGGGCTGGCCCCAGGCTCCTCAGCCTGTCTTAAGTCTCTTGGGCGTGGTCGCACGGGACCCTCAGCCTGGCCCTCAACAACTGTCGGAGCAGTAGGGCCTCAGGTGGTTCTGGACAGAGACCCCAGGCCCTGCTGGGTGCAAGAGCCAAACTGCAGAGCCCCTGAGCCCATATCCCAGCCTTTGTTACTTGGGACTGGGTCCCAGAGTCGCTGCAGACCACCCCTTCCCCTAGAGACCCAACCCTTCCCAGCTCAGCTCCAGTGAACCCCAGCGGTGCCGGCCCGAGACAGGAGATGGAATGCTCTCCCCGCCACACCTCCCATGGCTGGCACCTTCTTTGCCTTCAACAAAAAACAACCTAACCACTCTGTCCCCAAGAGCAGTGCCTGCGGCCTCTCCAGCACCCCCAGCTTCCGAAACTGCTCTGCCCACGAGACCTGGCTTTGCCTTTTTCTAGCCAATCGCCTTTCCACTGCACTGAGGGCTGGGTCTGGTCTACTTTATGTGCACCGTTACATTGGCCACCGAACCCGGGCACGGTATCTGGCGACAGCAGGGCCTCCACATCCTCCTCATTCAGTAGATGATTTTACACTGACTGAGAAGCCCAGAGCTGGTGGAAACACAGTGGGGGCATCTGTGAGTCTGGAGCCCAGCACTGTATGGGGGCCCGTGGCAGGTGTTTCAGACAGAAGGCACAGCACGGCGAAGGGCTGGTGGTGAGGAAGACCAGGGCTCTGGGCACCTCCTAGCAGTCACTGAGTGCAGGGGAGCACGAGGTGTGAACGGGGGCGCCAGCAGGGTCCCAGAGGGGATGGCAGGGAGCCCCTCAGAATTCCAGCTCCGAGATGGGGTCCCCCAGCCTTCGGATCATCCCCAGCCCTGCTCAGGCCCCCGCCCACCCACAGTGGGTCAGTCAATCCCCCTCCCCGGTCCACACATCAGGGAGCCAGCCCACCATTGTGCAGGCTGCCGCCTGTGACCATGACCGTGGCCCCGTCAGCACGGCCCCCGCTGGCCCAGTCAATAAGCTGGCGACTAGAGACAGAGCGGCTCAGGTACACGTCACTGCAGTGATGCAGCCGTGGCAGGCCATGTCACTTACATGCTCTAGAGGGCCATCGGGAGTGGTGGTGACAGCAAGAACTGGCTGTATCCAGGGTAGTAAGCAGCTCTCATACCGCACGCCAGCCCCACCTGGCTCGCTTTGGCTCAGTGGGGTGGTCACGGGGAACCACTTCTGATGTCCTGCCTCTCTCCAGTCCCAGGCTGGGCTTTGGTTCCCCTTGCCTGCCCTCGAACAGCCTCAGCGTTCACTATCATTAGCTCGAGCTGCCCCTGCATCTCACCACCCAGTCGTCCTCCAGCTCAGGCCTGCTCCAGGGACCCCATTTCCCCGAATGGCGCCTTCATTCTCCCAGGTGCTCTGCCCAGAAACTGGAAAATGAGGCTGGGAGAGGTCTAGTGTGGACTATCCCCAGAGGGCTGGGATCCCCACAGTGCGTCTCCTCTCTCCCACCTTCAACTCTTCTAGACCTACTACTGACACCCTCAGAAGAGTCCCCATCACAGGGAGAACAAAGTCCATGCCACTTCCTGGGCCCAGAGCCTGGCATCATCTGGCTTCTGCCCCTTACCAGGTCTCAGATCCACCAGTCACACTGGCCTCCCTTCTGCCCCAACAGGCCAAACTCAGTCCTGCCACAGCGCCTTTGCACCTCCCTCTGTCCAGGATGCTCCTCTCCTGAACTGCCCATGGCTGGCCCTCCTCCTCCAGGTCTCAGTTCAAATGTCTCCTCTTGGAGAGGCCTCCCCAGAGCACCCCAGCCAGCAGTACACACACACCCACCTCACCAAGTCACCATCACATGACCACTTCACGTCCTTGCTCCTCCCTTGCTTATTATCTGCTCCCCATCATCCTGGGAGCTGCAAGATGCAGCTATGTCAGAGAGGCCACTGCTGTGCACTCAGGGCCATGCACACAGTAGGTGTCCCTTCGTCTGCCCAACAGGGGAGGGAATGGACTGCCAGTCCCCACAGGGCACTTGGATTGACCTCCTTGGGGGCTCCTGGGACCCTGTGGATGCTGCTGCCTCTATCAGAGGCCCCTGTGGTCTGACCTCTGCCTACTTCTCCAGCCTCCACTCTGGGCTTCTCCTCTCAGATTCCCAGACGCACCTGTCACAGGCAGTCCTCCCTGCCCGTCCCTGCCCATCTCTGCCCTTTAATTCCTACTCGACCTCTCCATGGCAACTTCTCTAACAGCCCAAGCCCACTCCTCCTGTCCCTCCCATTGTCCTCAGCCGGTAGCCCTTCTCACAGTGGCACTCAGTCTGGCATTAACTTCTGTCCCCCACCTCCTCACCTGTCACCTGTGCTACAAGTGCTGGTGCCATAGCCAGTTCTTGGTGTCCCTCACATCCTGGTCTTTTTGTTTGTTTTCAGTTGGGTTTTTTTTAGCTCTTTTTATTTAGTTGTTCACACCGGTTTTTCCCCCTCACCTGGGACTCGAACCCAGGGGTATGTGGCCTGCACTCCTTTGGAGGCAATTAACCCAACTGCTGCTTCACGAGAAAGCACCACATCTTATATTTTCACACAAGTCTCTGAACCTTAGGCCCTTCTGTCTCAGTGTTCCTCCTTCTCTTCTCTGCTGCGTGAACTCCTATTCCTCCTTCAAGACGCAACTCAGAATATCCCCTCTTTGGTAAAACCCTGTCCAATTCTTCTAATAAGTCAGGACTCTACTGGATAGAAGAGAAGAAATCTATCTCAAGACAGTTCAAGCCAAAAAGGAGAACATGACGACTGACACAACTGAAGGTCCCAGGGATGGTTTCAGGCACAGCTGGACCCAGAGGCCCAAATGAAGTAACATATTCTTCCATCTCAACTCTGCCTCCTCTGTGTAAAGACTATCTCAGGGGTTCCCCGCTTCCTATATATGGCTGTGGGAGAGGATGACCAGCAGCCCCACATTCACACCTCTGGATTCAGCAACCACAGCTGAGTCAGTCTCCTCCACGGGAGCTGTCAAAGCTCTAGGGAAGCCTGTGATCATCTCGGATGGGCCACATGTCTGTTTCTCAACGAGTCACTGTGACCAGGAGGATGGGTGTCGGGGCCCAACTGGGTCCTACGCTTACCCTGTAAGGCTGTGGATCCCACGAGCCTTGAATGCCAGGCTGACAGTGCTCTAAGGGCAGGGCCCCATCTCCACACACACCTCCCCAGCCATCATCTTCAAACATCCCCTGCGCTGTTTCTGTCCCCCTACCCAGAGCTCTAGAAGCTCACTCCTGGCAGCACCAGGACTCCCGTCTCCGTCGCAGTGGTCCCTGGTGCCCATTCAGGCACAGCCTCAGAAGGCCTGGGGAACTTCTCACCAGACTGCACGGTGGTCGGCTGTGCAGAGGAGCGACTGCACATGCTGGGTGTGTAATAACGGGTTAACAGTCACCCCGGCAGGCAGCAGATCTGCATTTTCACGGAGGCCTCAGGGGGACACAAAGCTTAAATGGCAATGCAGAAAGTCGGGAGGGGGTGCCCATGGGGGCCCTCGGCAGAGCTCAGTCCCAGCAGCCCAGCCTGCGGGGGCCACCCGGCCAATCCTGAAGAGCTCGAGTGCAAGGGCTGGGAAAATAATTACGGAGGAGGCCCGGGAGGGAGGCGGGGAGGCTGGCGAGAGGCTTAATGAAACTGCTAAAGCGTTAGTGATTCCTGCTCCTCGGAAAGGCGGAGGCAGACAGCCATGTTGCCAGCTCCTGCGACTGATTCTGCCAGGCGGGATGGGCGAGGCTGTAACAATAGGCACCTCTTCATCATCTGCCTCTCGCACGTGACTTTCAAAGGGCAATTCTAATATACTGAAGTCCAGATGACAGTATATTTCCACACATCTCGTATTAAAACAGGCTGGAGTCCATTCAGCTGCATTGTAAACAGAAAGGCTAAAATTCTGATTTAACGCAGGATCGCAGCGATCTAAGGAGCAGGACCAACACTGTGTCTGTCTCGCTCTCCAGCTGGAAAGTCAGGGATCAGCCACCGTGGGGGGTCCGGGCTGTCTCCTTTAAGGTCTTCCCGGAGCAGCCCCTCTCCCCACATGCTAGTCAGAAGAGCACTGATGTAGGCAGACATCACGCCCCCCCCTTAACAGCGGCGCCCCAAGAGTCACACCGCAAGGCCCAGGGCCCGGACTCCTGGTTCAACGCTCCGTTCTCCACAAGGCTGCTGCTGATCGTGTGACCTGAATCTTTGGTTTCCAGCACAGCACATCTCACTGCAGATCCAGGTGAGAAAGTCAAGGCACAGAGAGGTTAAGTGATATGTCCCCAGCCACACAGCTGTTTGGCTAGAGTGCTGACTCAAAGCTGGGTTTTCTGATTCCAAACTCCTGCACACTTTGTGTTCAAACCTTCCACAGTGCACAGTGAGTGCTGAGTACCCCCTGGAGGGTTGATGGAGAGATTTGAGGCCACAAGGAAACCACACCCCACTAACCAGGGTTCTTTGGGCAGCAATGGGGCAGCTACTTGAGGAAAAAGGACTCTAAGACAGTTCCACTCTCATCAGGTGTGTAGTGTGAGAAATGGAGGCTGGAGGGGTACAGCCTGAATTATTCAACCAGCCATGTGTGTGTGTCTGTCTGTCTGTCTGTCCGTCCTGGCCCAGTGCTGCCTACCCCCAGCCTTCAGCAAGCACTGACCCGCCGGGTGTCATGGAACCCAGCCTGAGCGACAGACAAGAGGATAATACCAGGTACCAAAATGGGCCCCAACCCCTCCTACCACCCTTGGGTGAGCAAGAACGCCTGGGAGACAGGGAGGGCATGGAGAGGGGGGTCTCAGTCCCTGCAAACTCTGCCAAGCATTCCATGCTTCCACATGGGCCAAAGCCTAGGGGATGCAGAAACTTGGCAACTAGATGGGTACGCCCCCCACCCAGCAGAGTCTGGTGCAGATCAGCTTCTATAAAACCTGCACCAGCTCCACCTCACTGGGTCCCCTGGGAGCCTTCCAGCTATCCCTACGTGCGAGGACACTCCTTTTAGGGTCCCAGCAGCTTATGTGGGCCTGTCTCTATCTGTTCTGGATTTGTTTCCCCACGGACGCCACTGGAGGGAAAGGCCACTTCTGAAGCCCTTGTGGGTGCCAGACCCCAGCGCAGGAGGTACATCTTCCTGGGTGAGTGACCGAGTGATGGAACAAGCCCAACTGACCTGCTGCTTCAGGAACTTAGGCACCATGCCAGCACGGAAGCTCCATCTCCATTGGCCAAAAGGAACCCCCACCCCAGACCCCAGCCCTGGCCCTCAACCCTTGCCAGACAAGGAAACTGAGGATCTGGGGGCCCAGGGCCTCACAGAAGATGGCAGCATCAGGATTCAGATGCAGGAGGCTGGACATGCGTCTGCCTCTCATCCCAGGCTCTGCCTTGTCCTCATTTCCACAGATGAATCCATTCGGGCTCCACTGTCTGATCTCTACCATCCCAGGGGGCATGACCGTGCCCGTCCAATGGGTGAAGACACTCAGGGGCAGAGCAGTCAACGGTCTAACCCAAGGTCACATGGTCATCAGAACACAGTCTCAAAGCTGATCTTCCAATCCTCATCATTCCTTCCTCTCTCCAAAGCTGCCTCCTTCCCCATCACCAACGCAGTAAAGAAGAGGAGGAGGGGAGGAGGGGAGGGAAGAAGGGAGGGTGAGGAGGGGAGCCTCCCCCCACCGCCTGCAGCGGGCTCCTTTCTGGTCAGGGGAAAGGCCTCTAATGAACGCCCCGCAGATGCCGCTGAGCTGGCGGTGTCAGCCTGGGAGCCCTGTGGAGCTGCGGGGCGCGCATCTCTGCTCCCAATTAGCACACAGGTCCTCCATCAAAGCACACGCCTGCTGCCAGGAGCAGAGGCCAGAGGGAAGGCCCGTCTAACAGTGGGAGGAGGCCACCACTCTCTGGCAGGCCCTGGCCCCTGCCCCTGGCCTTTCTCGGGGGAGTACAAACCCCCCCAATCCCCTCACTCACTCACACCCTCTCCAATCAGCCAGCTCAGGGCAGACGCCGTCACCCCGGGGGACGCGCTAATGAAGATGGCCGACATTAATCTCTTCCCTCTCCCGACAGGTCAATTTATAGTTCCATGGGGAGCCCTGGCGCTCCGCCAGAGGGCCCGACATAACTCTCCCTGTTCCCCAGGAGGACGTCAGGGGTGGGCTCAAAGGGACAGAGGGGGCTAGGAGCCCCAAGGGTAGGGCAGGGAGGGGCCCTTCGCCTAAGTGCCCACCGTCATTACCCCAAAAATCCAGGGGAGACCTTGGTCCCTGGCTGAGGACTAGGACCTGCAGGTACCTGGAAGCAAATGTGGTCCTAGGGTCCTCAATCCAGGGCACCCTGCCCACCAGAAAAGGAGACCCCCAAGGAAGCAGGGGGCTTGTCACTTTCCACTTCTCACTGACTCCCATGGGCTTTAAGGCCCCCTTAGGAGCTGAGTTCATCTGCTTCTGCCAGAATCCCCAGAGCTTTTCTTCACAGCTCCCCCACATGAACCTGGCCCTGTGCTGGGCCTGGGAGATGCATCAGTTGAAACTCCCAGCCCAGTGGGGAGGCAGATACAGAGGCATGTGGCGCCATGCTCAGTGCCATAAAGGAGGGATTGGCCAAGCTGGGGTGCCCGTGGGAAGGAATATTGACTGCACCTGCTGGACAGAGGTGGCGGTCTGGGAGGGCCACAGGGAGGAGAGGACCCAACAGGGCCCTGAGGATGGACAGGAGTTCAACAGGCCAGAACACACGGGGAGGGAATGCTTGGGAAAGAGACCACTTCAGACAAGGAAGATCCAGTACTCCGGGGTTTTGGGACCAGGGACCATTTGGCTCACGGGGGGTGAGGCTGCAGAACCGAGCAGGGCAGACCAGACCAGAGAAGCCCAGCCTCACGAAGCAGCTCAGGAGTTTGGCCTAGTTTAGGTCTGTGGACGGGAGTTCCGAAGCTCCAAGCTGCATTTAGAAAGATGGATCTGGCGACAGTGGCCCAGACGACGGCTGAGGCCGGGGAGAAGTGGGACTGTCCAGACAAGAGGGTAGAAGGAGGGAGGAGTGGCTGACTGGGTGGGTGGGTGGGTGGGGAGAGGTGACTGGGAAGCCACCAATTGGGGTCTCCAGTGTGGATGCTGGTGGAGGTGGTATCACTGGTCTGGGGTAGAACTCGTGACACTGGAAGGTCCCAAATCCCAAACCTGACTTTTGGGAGAAGCCAGGACCTAAACGTTAGCCCTGGCTGCCAAACTGTGAGCAGCGCGGGACCCTCCTCCTGAGAGCAATGATGTCCTGAACAGAGGTGCAGTCAGGGGACTGGGCCCTCCCAGACACTCCGGGAGAAAGCAGGGACCTGGCAAAGGCAAGTGTTGGCAAAGGCCATGCTGGACAGAGCCCTCCTGCTGGAAGTACAAGAGCAGGGCCGCCCCACCACCCCATCCAGAGCCCAGCACTGCTTCAGGTGTCCCTGAAGGGGTGGGGGTGCCCCTTTCCTCCAGGCCCAAGCCTGCCCACCTCCTCCCTACCCCTCAGGGATAGCTGCCACATTCATCAATTCCCCTCACTAACCCTGGGGGTGTCCCCATTCTCCTTGGCTGAAGACCCAGGTGCACAGAGCTAAGGGACTTGTCCAAGGCCTCTCAGCTTCTAGTGGCTGGAGTCAGGATGGAACCAGGGTCCAACTAATCCCAAAGCACACACTTATAGGAAGGGGGAGGGCGGACAGGCTGAAATAAAGAACCCCAACGAGTACACTGGCTGCATTATGGTGGCGGGACAATGGCTGATTTTTTTGTCTTCTACAATGAAATATTCATCTCCTTACTCTGTGGCTATGTGTGCCCTAAGTGGGAGGGGGCTTCGCCATCTCGCAGCTGGGGGGTGGGTTGTTAAATCCTGGCTCGACCACTTCCTACTTGGGGACACTGGGCCAGCTATATGCCCTCTCAGCCTCTGTTTTCTCATCTGTACAATGGGGACTTCAGGCGAAGCGGTCACGCCCGGCGCACAGTAGGCACTCAGCAAGTGCCAGCCTTAGAGCATCACACCCCCGCGTGCTCGCCACCTGTCCGGCCTCCAGAGGGAACTTGAGACGCCCCCACGTGCCAGACGCTAGCGCCAGCCAGTCCCCGGGTCCCCGGGGCGGGCACCCACCCATCCTCCCGCCTCACCCCGCCGCGCCCGCGCTGCCCTCTTACCCTGGCTGCCGGAGGGCCGGCATCGGTCCCGCAGGAGAGCCCGGGCAGCGGGGCCGGGCTCCGAAGCGCGGGGCGCGGGCGCGGACAGGGCGCGCGGGGGCGCGGGCCGCGCGCTCCGGGCCGTGCGCCCCGCGGCCGCCGCGTCCTCGCCTCCAGCGCGGGCCCCGCGCGCCCCGGCCGGCCCGGGGGCAGGCCCTGCGCACCGCCGCGCCGGGTGGGGGGCGGGCCTCGCGGGCCCTGGAGAGGCGCCCGGGCGGCGCGGGCTCCCGGCGGGCGCGGGCGGCGCCGCTGCGGTGGCCCCGCTGCTGAGTGGTGGGACGCGATTTACTGGCTGCAATTCCCGGCGCCCCTCGATGGCACTTAAGAGAGACCGGGAGGGAGCCGGGGAGAACGGGCGGAGGGCGGGCGGGCGGAGGAGGGGCGGCGGGAGCCGTGCGCGCCGGCGGGGGAGGGGCGCGGGCGGGGGCGGGCGGGCGGGAGGTGGGGAGAGGCCCGGATGGAGGCGGCGGGCGGCCGCGGCGCGCCGGGCTGGGGGGGCCCCTGCCTCCAGCCCCCGCCCACCGGCGGCCTGACGCCCCCCAGGCACTGGTGCCGCTGGTAGGGGTGAGGCCGCTCCCTCACCCAAGCGACCCACCCCACCCCTTCAAAAGAAAACCACCATCCAACTGGCCCACCCCGTCCCAACCTCGCCCTTCCTAAACCCCCCACCCTCCGACCGGCCCACCCTACCCAGCCTCCTCCCTCTTCTCAGCCCCCTCTAGCCAGCCCGCTCCACCTCCTTGCCCCCCCATCACCGGAGATCAGAAACTCTTGCCCCGTGGGCCCAATCCAGCCCTAGCCATGCTTGGTTTGAACCCATAGTACTTTTTGTTTTTAATTAAAATGAATCCCCATCGTTTAAAAATCGGGAATTTTCACATTAAAAAATCCACATTTCCAGCTTAGTTTGGAAAAGAGGAGGCTCAGGCAGAAGGCTGGCATTGCGGCTTGGCAGCGGTGTGACAGAACGCCGGCCTGCAGCTGGCCCCAGTCCCCACTGGGCCCACCGGCCTGGCCCTGGAGGCCAGTGCGCTGTCCCTCATCGCTCATCGCGACCTTTCATAGCCCGCCTTTCTGCAGGGCCCTCTCCCCTGAATGCCCACCCCTCCCCAAGGGTCTTCTGCGAGGCTTGCTGGCACTGTCCCCGCCCCGGTGGCCACCCAGCCCTTCCCCACTCCCGGCAGCCCCCAGGAGGGGGTAGCTGCCCTGCCGGATTCCCCTCCCTGGCTGGGCTGGCGGGCACAGTGGTCTCTGCGGCTGCGCTCTCGCCACGGGGCCTCCGCTCTCTGGCTGGACGCCCTCCCGTGCTGGCTCTGGGCCTGGCCCACCCTGGGCACTCAGTAAGTCTTGGCTGAGTGGCCACCAGAGCGTGGCTGGGCTCGGGGTACGGTGAGGCGGCCTGGGCCACGGCAGGCACAGGGCCCCAGCCCCTGCAGCTGATGTTCATTTTAAAAACCCCAAATGTTCATTCGGGGTGGCTCTTGCCAACCAAGGAAGCTAATGATTTCCACGCTTCATATTTCTCCACCTTAATCCCACTGCCAGGCTTCAGGGCCTGTTCTGCTGCTGCTGCCCTCAAACTGGCATCGGAGTCTTCCCAGGAGGCACTGCCTCCCTGAGGGGGCCCAGGAGGCTGGGGGAGGCTCCACCTGCCTCCCTGGTACCTGTGCATTCACGACAGGCCTCAGGGCCACAGGGTCTGTGGGCAACAGCTGACCAGCGCTGGTGGGGACAGAGTAGCAACGGAGAGCCCCCTGGGCTGGCACGGCTGGGATGAATCCCCAGCAGATGTGTCCAGCACCCCTTTATCCTACTGCTGGGGTGAGGGGGGTGGACCAGGGCTGCCCCTTTCCAGCCACCAGATACACCACAAATGTTGCTAAAACTTGATTTCACAAACCCAGCCAGACGGCAGGATCCCATTTTACAGAGAAGAAGCAGGTTCAGAGAGGGTGACCTTCTGAAGGTCACAGGCTGGTAGGGTGCTAACTAAGCCAGGCAACTGTGTGGCCCACCAGAGATCCCCGCTCTGCAGGGAAGTGAGACCTTAGGAGGGGTTGGGTTCTGCCTGAGTCCAGGAGGTAGGGTCCGTCTGTCATGAGGTGATGTAGGCACCTGGTCCCCAGAGCGGGCAGGTAGACCTCCCTGATAGGGCCTTGCACACCTGGGCAAACGTCCAGGAGCCTGTCCCCACTTCTTCAACCACCCCCTGGCCACAGTGGCCTAGCCAGTGCTCTCCCAGTAAAGAGACTGGGAAGCAGGCTCAGCTCCACAGCCAGCCACCCTGCACAAGTCTCAACTCGCCCTCCTGGGTCTCAGCACACCCCTCTGAGAGGGGACAACCCCACCTCCCAAGGCATTTGGGGCACAAATGAGAGAGCAGATGAGGCAGGAGAGCCAGGTGGCTAAGTGCCTGGGTTCTGTGGTGAATTGGCCTGAGTTCCATTTCTGACTTCCTCGCCTCCCAGCTGTGACTCACCTGCTCAGGCCTGTTTCCGTCTCTGTAAAAAGTGTAGGAGCTTATTCTAGGAAGACCAGCTGACCTAGGAGGGGTCACGAAGGGCTGCAGCCTGGCGAGGCTGATGGAGATTGCCTGTGCAGCCCCTCAGCACAGCCTGGTGATCACAACGTTCAAGGTGTGTGACCTCTCCGAAGAGACAGAAGAGAGCAGCTAAAGCGTGGGTCCTGAGGGTTCACATCCTGGCTCCACTCTACCCGTGTGGCCTTGGCGAGTTATCCAGTCCTGAAGGGTTCACATCCTGGCTCCACTCTACCCGTGTGGCCTTGGCGAGTTATCCAGTCCTGCTGGGCCTCAGTTTCCCTGTCTGTAAAATGGGGGCATGAATGACCGCTTCCACATCGCGGGGTTGTGCCAGGGGTTAAATGAGAGAAGTAGGTCTGTGACTTCGAGCAGCACCAGCACCAGGAGAGCCCAAACACATTAGCTGGCATCTCTTTACCCTTAAGATGAATCAGGATGGGCGCGTCCTGGTGACCGAGCGGTTCAAGGACCAGGCTTCAAGACCCAGGGCCAAGGCGAAAACCAAGATGAACAACTAAATAAAATAAAGTGCTTCTTCCTCCTCTCTCTTCCTGCCTGCCTGTTCTGCCTGCACCTTTCCTTAAATAAAAAAAAAAAAAAAAAGATGAATCAGGACAACCCCTCTCAGGCACAAGGAGACCCCTGCTGTCCTCATGAGACCACAGGCATGGCTTTTATTTCAGAGCGCAGACAGACTTTCGTTCAAATTCTACCTCTGCCGCTGTGCGGTTGCCAGCTGTGACCTTCCGGGCAGCCTCAGTTTCCTCAGCTGGAAGTGGGGCGGCCCCTTGGAGTCAGGTGTGTGCCCCACCCTCCCACTGTCCTGCGACAGTTCAGCTGGGGCCAGTGGCAGCCCCACACAGGGGCCCGATGGGGGACACCTGACCCAGGACACCCTTTGTCTGCAAGCCTGGGAGCCCCACGACTGTGTGGCCATAAGTCTTGGTAGTAATGATTGATCGGTGGAGGGTGGGGGACCAGCCAAGCCTTTCAGGGTCCAGGATTGTTCCAGAGGTTACGGAGAGAGGTGACATAGAGAGAGGGGTTAGGGACCCCAGAGAGGCCTCTCCTGACCCCTCCACCTTTCGTAGTTCTAGTTCTCCTGTTTTACTGTCTCTGAGTAATGATCGGTATTTAAAATCAATGTATTCACCTATGGATTGTCTGTCTTCGCCCTCCCTCCCCCAGGAGGATGGAAGTTCTGAGAGAGCAGGGCTTGTGCCTGTGCCGCAGCATCTGGAAAATGCCCGGCACATAGTAGGTGCTCAGCAAACATTTCTGCCTAGAGCAAATGTCACAGGTGCTAACAAGTAGCTAGAAGGAAGACTGCCCACTGCAGCTGCTGTCCCCTGTTATCTCCGTCCCCCCGTCCCCCACGGCAGAGGTCAGGAGGCAGGAGTCCCCCCTACTCTGCAGCCAGGAAGCTTGTCACCATCACCGAGGTGCCACTGGGCCTCTTGGGCGAGGAAGGGACTGGGGCAATTTTCTGGCTCATCGCTCATTCCAGAGCTGTCTGCTGACAAGGCCCTGTTCCAGCAAATGCAGCCTGGGACTCCCGCCCCAGAGCCTGGCAGGGCTTCCCCACCCGCAGGCCTGGAGGGGCTTCCCGGCTGAGCCCCAGGGTGTCGTCTGGGGGCTGAGCGCCCACCCCCTCCCCAGCCACAGCCCCTCACGTGTGCACAGCACTCCCCCGCTACAGTTTACAAAGTGCGTTCACAGACATTATCACATCGGCTCCTAAACGCCCCCTAAAAACCACAATAAATCTCTTGCGCTGGCTCCCGAGCCCACCGGCTGCTGCAATCAGTGAGCCGGGGGCCTCAGGGCGCAGAGCCTGCCAAATCTACGCCAGCAGGGGCAGAGGGGGGGTCCACGTGGGTGGGTGGCAGGTGGCAGGTGGCAGGCCCAGCTGGGGCTTCACAGAGCGAAGAGCCAGCCCCAAGGCCCAATCCTGCAAAGGAGGAAAGGCTTCTGGGCCCTGGGGAAAAGCAGTTCTCCAGGCGAGGGGCGGGCCAGGGCCAGGACACGGTTAGGGAGGGGACGAAGGAGTCATTAGCATTTAGGAGAGCCATCAGGGAGGTGGGACAGTCCCCAGCTGGCCCCAACTTGCTTCTCTCCATCCTCCCCCCTGAAGATAGCAGCCTTCCACCTCGTCTAGCTCTGCCCTCTACAGAACCAGATCTGCGATTTCAAGCAGCACCAGCACCAGGAGAGCCCAAACACATTAGCTGGCGTCTCTTTACCCTTAAGATGAATCAGGACGGGCGTGTCCTGGTGACAGAGCGGTTAGTTCTGCTTTCTGCATCGAGCACACATACATCCCAAGGACCAGGGTTCAAGACCTGGGGTCAAGGTGAAAACCAAGATGAGCACTGCCCTCTGCCCTCTGCTTTAACTGCCCTTTTGAAATCCTAGCCTCCTTGACAGACAGTGCAGAATTTCCCCAGTGTGGGTCCCTCCCAGCCTCCAGAGGCTGTGCCTGCATCCCCAACTGTGCCTGGGCTCCTCCCTAACCTGTCAGGGTGACACTGTGAAGCTATGCCCCCAAAGGCAGCAGCTGTCTCACCTCTGCAGTGGCCCAGAGTCACCAGCAATGGCATGAGGCTGGGGGCTGCTGGTTGGGCCAACACCTCAGCCCAGAGGCTTGTAAGGGCAGCAGAGGCCTCACACAACAGGCTCCTGCATTTTCAGCCCAGCAACCAGCCCTGGGCAGCCCCAGAGAAATAGCCCCCCCAAAGGTCTGTGCCAAATCAGCCAGCAGCTGTGGCTGAGTTTGCTTTTACCATTTCCCTTGATTCTCCAAGTTATAGGAGCTCAATTTACAAACCGTGGAAAGTTCAGGAAAGTTTAAATAAGCAGGGCGAGGGAGGGCCCGGCCCCAGGGGCCTGTGGCTGCGCTGGCAGGCGTCCCTCCCGCAGCACAGGGCCTGCCTGTCACAGCATCCGGCCAGTAAGCCGCAGCTCGACCTCTGAGTCTGGAGGCCACTGGTTTGTGGCTGTGTCACAGTGGGTGTGAGGCAGGTGGCAGCGCCTCTGTGGTCACCTTTAAAAGAGTTGTATTTTCCCTTTTCAATGACACAAAACCAGCAGCTGGGTGGGGTGAGTGGGGGCACTACAGCCCCATGACGTGCTGGACACGCCTTGTCTGCAGTGGGTCTACCGTAGACAACGGGGAGCTGGAGGTGGAAGGTGAGCAGTGAGCATATAGACACCTGCATGATCTCAGAGGCCACAGCCCCCAGGGCTAGGAGTAGGGTGCTCAGGGAAGCCCCAGGGCCTGGCCTCCCAACTTCTTTCCTCTGATAAGGCACTTGTATCTAGAAATACAAAAAACTCTTAAAACAAAAGGACAACTAACTTAATTTAAAAATGGGCGAGGAATATGAATAGTCAGTTCTCCAAAGAAGACTTACAAGTGGCCAGTAAGCACATGAAAAGAGAGCCGAAATAAGCCGTCATTAGTTGCAGCCTGTCGGAGTAGCGGTTGGGTCCCGCTGCCTCCGGCTGGGCATAGTCCACATACATTACAAAGACCTTATATCACGTTCGCCTCCTGGGACCAAGGCAACAACCAAGTTGAACAGTTAAATAAAATAAAAATACTTCTTTCTTCTCTCAGTCTGTCTACTCACCTTCTTTCTTGCCTGAACCTTTCCTTAAAAAAAAAAACACAACAACAAATCAGTCATTAATCAAAACCACAGTGAAATACCACTTCCTGCCCACTGGGATGGCTCTCATCAAAAAGCAGACAATGGCAAGTGCTGGCAATGATGTGCAGAAATCAGAGCCACGCACACTGCTAGCAGTCTGTCAGGTGAGGCAGCCGCTGTGGAAAACGGTCTCAACATTCATCAAAAAGGATAAACAAAAAATAACCATCTAATTTAGCAATTCTACTTCTAGGTATTTATCCAAGAGAAGTATCTCTTCACGTAAAATTTGTCCAGGCATGTTTCCAGTAGCCTTATTCAGAACAGCCTCCAAGTGGAAGCACCAAAATGTCCCTCGATTGGTGAGTGGATGAACAAAAGGAGGAAATGTGGTAGGTCCACAGAATGGAGTATTATTCGATCCTAAAAAAGAATCAAGCACTGACTCACAGTACAACATGAGTGATTTTTTTTTTTTTCTTTAAAGGAAAGATGCAGGCAGGAATGAAGGTGAGCAGACAGGCAGGAAGAGAGAGGAAGTAGAGCACCCAATTCATTTCATTTAATTGTTCCTCCTGGTTGTTCCCTGGCCCATGATCTTGAACCTGGGTCCTTGGGATGTATGTGGACTATGTCTGATGGCCTTATCCTCTAGGCCACGAGGGAGCTCCATGAATAAATCTTTTAAAAACATCATACTAAGTGAAAAAAAAAGCCAGACCCCAAAGATCAGATATTGTTTGATACCATTTATAAGGAATTTCCAGAATTGGCACATCCACACACACAGCAGATTAGTGGTCACCAAGGGCTGGGCATAGCCAGAAATGGAGGGTGGCTACTAATGGGCACCGAGTTTCTCCGGGGGATGATAAAGATGTTCTGGAAGTAGATAGTGGTAATAACTGCATGACTCATTACACCAGAAACACACACAACAGCATGCACTTCCAAAGGGAAAATTTTATAGTATGGGGATTCTATCTCAATCAAATTGGGTTCTCGAAAAGTATAGGGTCCGCACACCACAGTCTAACCTGTCACCCATCCAGACTCAGCCCCTGCTCCACCCAAGTCTTTTCTGGAACCCAAACCAAGAGGCATGAGCTGACAGGGTTTATCAGTAATAGTGACTTGATTTGAAATCTTTTAGAAATGTTATAACAGTCAGATCACATGTAGTCACAAACTTGCTGAGTGAGTATACCCAACATTAAAAAAAAAAATAAAGGGAAACAATGAATCGCACCCATGGTCTTATTCTGCCTCGTGGACCAGCTTCTTCAGGCCCAGACACACGGATGTCAAGTCCACAGAGCAGGGACCCTCTCTGCCAAGTTCATGGACGCAGTTTCATTGCCCAGGACCCTGCTCCAGCAGGCGGGGTCCTGAAGTGGGGCTTCCTGGGTGGGAGGAGGGTGGTGGGCTGGAGCAGAAAGGAGAGGGGGCAGGTTGATGTGTGGGCGAATGGACAGGTGCAGAGGGGCAAACGGCGGAGGGTCGCCTGTGGACCACTTGAAGCCCGGACCCCAGTTCAGGGCACAGAGAGGATGGCCATTTCTGGAGCTGGGCTGCCATTCACGTTTGGAGTTTTGTTTTATCATTTTCCACCCGGCCTCCTTCCTCACCTTGCACAAAGCCCTAGTGGAGGGTCCATGAGGGATGCCAAATACAAGCCCCACCTTGGCCACGGGCATCTGACAATTTGGTACACAACCACCCCCCACCCCCCCACATCTTGTTGGTCCTTGTTCCAGCCACCCTCGGTGACCAGAACTCTCCAGAGCCATTCCTGACACCTGTGCGTTCTCTTTCTGTCTCTCTGTCTTTCTGTCTCTCTGTCTCTCTGTCTCTCTCTCTCTCTCTCTCTCTCT